>ML820786.1:69651-99968 GCA_009831015.1 Picea engelmannii
AAAACACAAGACCCAAAAAACTGTAGCAACCACTGCATGCATCACATAGGTCTAACTCCTTCCTAATAACAGGTTGTAGTTGAGAGGCGCATCGACCACATCAACTTCGACACACACGGGTTTTTCTCCCAACTGCACGGGGAAGGAAGGAATGATTCCATGTGTTCTGAATGACCGATCGTCAAATGCCATAAGAAATGTAGGCGACAGAGACAAACCGGGTTGGCCAATGGCCTTCCAACATGACAACTACATCATGAAATTCAAGGCACCCTTGTCAACCACTGTATGAAAAATGTTCCGAGTAAAATATTTTGTGGTATAAGACACTACTATATGAAATGAAACATGGTAAGGAAGACGAGGTGTCAAGTCGGTTAGATAAAAAATGATCTCTCCCAGGTTACAATTCTCTGTCGATCCCAAGGAGGATAACATAGATTTTCTCTACGAAGGGAAAATCTGAAGGACTTCCAAAGAAGACATCACACAAGGGGTCTTTGCCAAATCATCCATAATGGAGTTGTTCTGGGTGGCCCTCACATTTGGATTATGAGAAGCCTTTTTTAAATCACCTTTTGGGATGTGAGTCATCGTTTCGCCTATCGTCTTCTCAATCTGAAGAGGAGTCGGTGGGTTTGTGGATTCTTTTCCCTTTTCGATAGATTTCGACATTCCTTAATCTCGAGCCCTGGTCACTATATTAGCCTCGACATTCATCATGTAAATATTCATGTCTAGGTTGTTATTGGTAGTCACGGGGGGTCCCTGACTACCCCCTTGTGTTCTTGAAGATATTAAATCTTGAGCCATGTTTTTTCCATGTGGAAATGGGTTCGTCAGCACAATAGGATGTTGTTGCACCAATAGCTTCTGAGCTTCTACAAGTCAAGGGAACAGATGAGTCAGGTGGTCTTTCGTGGAAATATTACACAGATACTTCGACTTCCTCTTCTCCATTTTTCCCCCGCCAACATTGTTGGTAGCCTTTTTGACCCCTTTACTCTTCTTGTTCTGTTGTTTCTTCTTTCCCCCAGTCTATTGGTTGGCCTTAGGGTTTGTCAACTACACACTATGTACGTCCTATGCTTGGGTAGGGGGAACAAGTGAAATTGAGGTATGGTTGGCCATAATATGTTGTATCGACAATTGTTGCAATTAATTTGACAACAGATCAGAAAAGTTTCCTTGTGCTGAGCCCACAATACCATCAACATGGGGTTCAAACTTTTTTTTGGCCTTATTGAGAATAGACTGCGGTGCATCTGGAAAAATCTCATAGAGCATGCTGGACTGAGAGTAGATCAGTTCAAGCTGCTGCGCTGTCATTATTGCCTCCTCCTCTGAAAACACCCCAGAATTCGCTACATCCTTGGATATGAAAGGCACAAAAGACTTCAAGAATCACTCCAACAAGAAAGCTGGAGGGACCTGGACCTTAATCAATCTATTTCGACGCTGCCATTCTCGGATATCAAGATGTGGTCGACCTTGGTTTTCTCAAATTTGGCCAGCAATTTGGTGCCAACATCATATCTCATAGGTAACTTGAAATGGTTCAAGAATACCATCACCAAGTCATTGAAGTAATAATACCTCGAGCAGTCGAGCTCAATATACCATTTCATGACACCCCCTATGAGAGTGCGTTGAAAAAGGTGCAACTAGACGAAGTCGTCCATCAGTGAGTTTGAAGAGACCCATAAGTGAAAGGTTGTCACGTGATCACCTAGATCTTCGCTAGGATTGCCTTCAAATTTTCAAATATCCGAGTGCAACTTAGTCGGCATGGGGGGCAAACGCGGATCGTGACAAATTTGGTCGTTTAATAATCTCAACAATTCTAGGAGATGTAGCATTTCCAGAAACAATAGTTTAGGTTGAGTACTATGTACAGGAAAAGAGGGTCCTGGAGTTTGACTGGCACCAGGTTTCTAGGAAAAGTTGGACTGTTGGCCAGGGCTTTGTTAAAAACTGTGGCCTTGACCAACATATGGAAACTACGTCTATTGGGGTATCATCGACTGACTCTCATAATTGGACGACATAACTTGCGTAGGGATTGCTCCCTGCGTTGTGTTCCAAGTATTTTGGAAAGGGATTCCCTCATCCGATCCAACAGGCATGGGTATGGAGCCCTGCGCGGGGTTTCATTGATCATGGAAGGGGTTTCCCATGACCAACATCCCTTGCGAGGGAATTGATCCCTTCTAAGGATTCCAAAGACCTTGAGTGGAGAAAAATCCAGCTGTTGTCCCTGTGAAGGAATAGTACCTTGCACGAGGTTATATTTCCCAAAACCAAGGTTTCCCCAAGCTGAGACAACAGCCGAATAAAAAATGTTGTTCCCAAATGTGCCGAACAAAGAGAATGACATAGATCCCACCGACGTTGTGTAAGACAATGGTCCTAAACTGCCTACTCCAAAAAAGATATAATTAACATTCAACCCGATTAGCTGCTGGAATGCACTACCGAGTGAGGGGGATGGAGGAGGTATATGAACCCCACCATAAGCGATAACATTAAAGGATATTGAAGCACCCCTGGTTGACCCTTGCACAAGAGTGTTTGAGCTCCCTGCCCCTAGACCCATGGTCTGTAAGGTGGAGTAGGTAAGAACCGAGTTCGAATCAAAGCCAGACATCCCATATGAGAATGGAGGGCCCATCACACTCTGAGTAAATGGAGCTGTGGTCAACCCCGATAATGGTATTGGACCACTACCTGAAGTAGAGGGAGTCGAGACCACTATGGTCCAGAATGGTGAAAGTGGGAGAGGAGGTAATATGCCTCCTATGGTAGTAGTCGTAACAGGAGTATGAGGACTCCCAGACGAAGTAGCAACATTCGCTTCCATTGCCACTTGTAAAACTAATTGGCACTTGGAAGGTGTCACCTTAGGAGGGACAACTTGTATCAAGATCGACATCGACAAGTCAGTGATCGGAGGGTTGGTTGGCCTGAGAGCCTCTGCCTCAAGGTAAAAAATGGTAGGTTCCTCCAGAGTTGAATAGTCTCCTCGAGGAGCAGGCTCGGGCACAATTTCTTGTGGCCCGATTGCTTCAAATGACCCTTGTTGGTCAAGTATTTGTTGTAAAGGTGGTGGAGATGGCTCCAATGGAACCAATGACAGGCCTTGAAGCATTCACGACTAACAAAGCTGTTGATATTCCACCTTGTGAAATGATCAACCAACATAGTAAGGCTTAACTAGAATTTAAACACCAAACATACACCAAAAATTTCCTATAGACAAATCAAGCAATTGACTATATAGTAGGAAGGGCAATTACGCCAATCAACACTAGAGAAACTAACCGGTGTAAGTGCAACTCGAACACAAAATAACCCTCTAGGTATACTCTGCGAAGCATGATTTGACGTCTACCCCAAGTACCGCGGTATACCCCTGCAGTCACCCGTGTAAGTCCCTAGAATATGGGAAACTAAGTTGCCAACTCGTAGTCAATCACCAGGCTGGTACAATCGACAGTCGGGCGGATCGCAATGAGCAGGATAACAAGTCCAAAACCTATCAAGTGTATCAAGAAAAAATGGTCCGAAAGACAACAAAAGATCTCGAATAGATTTGAGGTCCATGATGTTCCGTAGGCAAATGCAATCGGTATCACTCCCAAGACAGATCCTCAATATGCATTCCCCACTATGTTTAGTCTAACTTTGGAGGGGTTATCTTTGTTGCCTTTCCTCACGCGATCTCGTGTTTATCCCCTATGTTAGAGGGGGTCCCAGATAAATTTTACGACACTGGACTTAAACACTCCCAAACTCAGAATCCAATTTTTTATTTAACGGCCTTGAAGAGTTTCCTCTCCAACCTAAATCAAGGCCCTAACCCTAAACTAGTTGGTTGACCCTACAAACAAAAAGTCTAGTATATTTTAGATTAAGTGTTCTTTTTAAAGGCTTGATTTACTCATAGGGTATGATGGTGAAACCAATGGTGTTGTAAAGAGACTAAAAAGAGGAGAAAATTAAAGCACTTGAAAGAAAAATTACTTCAAATAAAAAAGCAAAGCTTTATAACTAACTCTTTGTAACTCAACTTTTCTTAACTAACTTTTCAAGATCTTGTAAAGAAAACCTAAAACCTACTTTCACTTGACTAAAATCTACTTATGTTTCAAGAAATCAAGAAAGAACTTGAAAAACAAACTCTTTTTCCTTTTTTCAAATAACCAACTCTAACTACTTTACCAAACTGAAATACAAATCTTTTTTTTTGAATTGCTTTAAAGAGAATAATTGAAATAAATCTTTTTATTTTTTCAAAGCAAGTAAAAAGGATAAAAATAAAACTGAAACAACATTGGAAAAGACCTTTAGCCCACCGTGGATTGCAGGGATTCAATCAAGAAACCAAGAAGGTAGATCTACATTTCAACAGCTTTCTTAAAACCTTTTGTTAAGAACCAAGTATCAATATAACATAGAAAAACCTCAGAATAAGTACTCAATGCCTTGAAAAAGAGAGAAATTAAGATAATGAGCCTCTTCGAGGGGGAAACCTCCTTATACACCACATAAATGTCCAAATACAAGATGATCCCAAATGAAAATGTCTCCTTGGTATATATAGGAGACTAGGAGGTACAATTACAACTAATGGACCCAAGCCGACATAAATAAAATAACACTACTAATATAATATGCCCCAATTAAGGGGTAATGTGCCACTATTTAGGGCTTAACATGCCCCTCCCCTTGAGACAAGTGTTGTCTGCAATGCTTGAGTAACTCTGTATGCTTCTGTATAAAGACTCATCTTCCCAAGTGGAATCTTTAGCTGGTAGTTTCCTCCATTTAATGAGATACTATGAAATGGATCTATTCCTCAGCTGGCGAATTCTTGTGTCAGTGATGGATTTAGGATCCAATATGATTTTTCCTTCCTCGTCAAGTTCTGGAAATATAGTTTGAACTGGGATCTTGTCACCTATAACCTTTAAGCATGAAACATGGAAAACTGGGTGTACTCGTGAAGATGCAGGCAACTCCAATTTGTATGCCATAGTACCAATATTTTGAAACACATTATAAGGGCCATAGTGATTTGGTGTTAATTTATTATCCTTCTTGGCTTTCTTGAGGGACATCTGTTTGTATGGTTGTAGTCTTAAAAACACCCAATCCCCTACTTCAAAACTTCTTCCACTACGATGTTGATATGCTTGTTGTTTCATGCGATTCTGTGCCATGGTCAGGTTGTCCTTTAAGATTTGGAGAACTTGTTGTTGATGCTTGATGTGATCTTCCACTACTTAAACCTTATATTTTTATTTTAGAGAAGAAGTGATGGAAGGAGGGTGGTATCCATAGAGTGCCATAAATGGTGTCATTTTTGTTGCAGTATGAAAGGAAGTGTTATACGACCATATTGCCAAGGGTAACCATTTGAACCATTGTGTTTATTTATTAGAGACAAAGCAATGAATGTAGCCTTCCAGACATTTGTTCACTATCTTGGTTTGTCCATCAGATTGAGGATGATAGGATGAGCTATAAGCCAATTGAGTACCCAAACAAGAAAAACTTATGTCTAAAAATGTCTAGTGAAGATGGGATCTCTGCCACTTACAATAATCTTTGGGATTCCATATAGATTTTGAACTATCTCCATGAATGCGGTGGTAACTGTAATGGATTTGAAGGGATGAGAGAGTGCACAAAAGTGTGCATACTTGGTCAATCTATCAACAATCACCATGATGAAAATTTTTCCTTCAGACTTCGGTAACCCTGTGATGAAATCCATGGAAACCTCCTCCCAAGGATGACTTGGGATGGCTAATGATTGTAAAAGACCCGGGGTCTTAATTGTTTTCACCTAATTTTGTTGGAAAAAAAAACATTCTACCACAAACCTATGAACATCAGTTTTAAGGCCATCCCAAAAAAATTCCTTCTTGACCTTATGGTAGGTTTTAAAAAACCTCGAGTGCCCTCCTATCGGAGAGGTGTGAAATTTTGATAGTACCTTTTTTTTGAGTTGGGAGTTCTTACATAAATATAAGCGATCTTTGTACCATAGTGAATAATTTTTCCATGTAAATGTATCTCATGCACTAGAATCCTGCTGCAACCTTTGAATGAGAGTCCACACGTTTTCGTCATTCTTCCATTCATCCCTTCCTTATATTATCCAATCAGGTTAGATGATCGAGATAACACAAAGAAAGGCCTCAACATCTTCATACTTTATTGAGAGTGCATCTGCAACAACATGTTGCTTCCCTTTTTTATATATGATTTCAAAATCATAACCCAATATATTGGTCACCCATTTTTGTTGTTCTTTTGAAGATAGTCTTTGTTACAAGAAATATTTAAGACTATCATGATCTATTTTGACCTTGAAGTGCCTACCTATTAGGTAAGGGCACCATTTCTTCAATGCATGCAGTATTTCCATCATTTCCTTCTCATAAATGGGTTTGTGTAAGTGCTCTCCCTTGAGTGACCGACTTTCAAAATCCAGAGGCCTTCCTTCTTGCATTAGGACAACACCAATTCCATTTCCCGAGGCATCACATTTCATAATAAAGTTTTTTGTGAAGTCTGGGGTGGTCAAGACAAGATATTTTCACATCACCTCTTTAAGTTGTTCAAAAGATTTAGTTGCCTCTGGAGTCCATGAAAATGCATCCTTATTAGTTAGTGCCATTAAAGGTGATTCTATTCTTCCATAGTGCCGAACAAACTTGTGGTAGTAAACTGTCAAACCCAAAAATCCTCTAAGATTCTTCAATGTTTTGGGAATCGACCAGTCCATCATGACCTTAATCTTGTTAGGGTCTACCTTGAAACCTTCATGAGATACAATATGACCCAAATACTCTACCTCATTCACCCCAAAGAAACATTTGGATGGTTTGGAATATAGTTGTTGCTCCTTTATTAGTTGTAGCACCTTGTCAACATGTTGCACATGATCCTCCCAATACTTGCTATAGATTAGTATATCATCAAAAAATACTAACACAAATTTTCGAAGGAAGGGCTTGAAAATGGAATTCATCAACCCTTGGAATGTGGAAGGTGTATTTGTAAGGCCAAAAGGCATGATAAAAAATTCATAATGGCCTTCATGAGTTTAGAATGTTGTTTTTGGGATATATTCTTCCTTCATTCTAATCTGATGATACCCTGAACGAAGATCCAACTTTGTGAAATAGATTGCTCCATGTAGTTCATCTAACAATTCATCAATGACGGGAATGGGAAACTTATCTTTAATAGTGATCTTGTTGAGCTCTCTATAATTTTGACACATATGCCATGAGCCATATTTATTGAGTACCATTACCATTGGTGAAAAGTAAGAACTTTGTCTAGGTATAATAATGCCAACCTCTAACATTTCATCAACCATATGCTCAATTTCACTCTTCTAGGCATAAGGGTATCTGTACGGCCTGATGTTAGGAGGAAAACTTCCAGGAATTAGGTGAATAACATGATCATGATTTTAAGTGGGTGGAAGAACTTTGGGAATATCTTCAAATACTTTGGAATGATTATCAATGATCCCTTGGAGATCTATGAGAATAGATGGCTTAGATGTTTGAACATCTAGTGAGCATAGTTGTGAAATTACACCTTGATGCCCCTTTTTCAATAATTGTGTCATGCCATTAGAGCTTATCACCTTACTGGGTTTCCTTGTGATACCTCTTAACTCAATTTCTTTTCCTTCCAATGAAAATTTCATGAAAAGTTCTTGAAAATTAAAAGCCATTGTTCCTAATGATTGTAAGCATTGGATTCCTAGTATGACATCAACACCACCCATGGGTATAGCAATCATTGGACTATTCATTACATATTCCCCCATAGTAAGATTGATCTTATTGCATTTTCCCGAGCAATTGATAGTTCCTCCATATGCAATCATTACTTGAAACTCTAGCTCTGGATATACAAAGCAATTGAGAGCTTCAGCTAATTTACAGTGAATGAAATTATGAGTACTACCAGAATCAATTAGGACTATTGTTGGTCACTATAATTGCTTAATTGATTTCAAACAACCAAGTGAAACATAAATTATCAACCCAGGGAAGTCTTTTTATTTCAAAGATAACCATGCACTATATATGCTCAATTCCAAAAGCAACTTACAGTTGTAGTAAAAGAAGCTATACTAATCATAATTGCTGAAGTTCTGAATTAAATCACAGGAAAGCAACTTCCCTATTGCAGAATTTAAAGATCAATCTAAGAATCCCGGATTACATTAAAATAATACTTGCAACAGGAAAGAACACTATTCTACAATCAGAGGACAGGACCCTTACTCTCAAACAGAGACTTCAGTGCTGACACTCCTTCATGAAAACAGTAATGCAGAAAAAGATAACTCTATCTAGCAGAGAACAAGACCAATTAGTCCCTTCCTTTCTAAGCAGGAACCTTAAGCCCTAGTTCTGTTTAGCAAACTTGGGAAATAGATATTACAGAGAGCAGGATGATCTAATCCCTTCCTATCTGAGCAGGGACCCTTAACCCAGTCTCTGGCTAGCACACTTGCAGGAATAAATAAATTCTACAGAGGACAGGATGTTCTGATTCCTTCCTGTCTGAGCAGGAACCCTTAACCCAGTCTCTGGCTAACAAACTTGCAGCAGTAAAAGAAATCGACAGAGGACAGGATATTCTGATTCCTTCCTGTCTGAGCAGGAACCCTTAACCCAGTCTCTGGCTAACAAACTTGCAGCAGTAAAAGAAATCTACAGAGGACAGGATGTTCTGATTCCTTCCTATCTGAACAGGAACCCTTAACCCAGTCTCTGGCTAACAAACTTGCAATAGTAAAGGAAATCTACAGAGGACAGGATGTTTTGATTCCTTCATGTCTGAGCAGGAACCCTTAACCCAGTCTCTGGCTAACAAAATTGCAGCAGTAAAGGAAATATACAGAGGACAGGATGCTCTGATTCCTTCCTATCTGAGCAGGAACCCTTAACCCAGTCTCTGGCTAGCCTCATAAAACCATCACACAAGATTGCTAATAAAAGATTACAAATTTCATTCCATAAGCTAAGACAGAGTCAGTAGTGTTTCAGCAAAGCAGAATTCATTAAAAACAGTGTTTCAGCATATGAAAATTAAACACACATAAACAGAGAACACACTCTATAACTAATGGGTGAATCTTGTGAAGAAGGTGGGCCCTCCCTTCTCACAAGATTCCCCTGGAACGAGAAAGCTAGAAGGAGATAATCAAAGCAGTCTTGTATTCATCTATCAAAATGCTCTGTTACAGTCTGAAAATGAAGTACACGTCCCTCTCTCTCTGAATCTTTTCAATACATAAAAACTTGGATGCTCGAATGAAGGATTCCCCTTATTTAAAGAGGGAACCTCCTCGATGCAATATATCAAAGATTACAATGTATATCTGAATCAGATCTTCTTTCTAAACCAGAGCAGGATGTCCTGGTCTCACGCAATAGAAATGCTATTACAAGAGCTGGATGAGGTATTGTTGTTACAACTGGAGTAACAACTTCTTCTCGTAGTTGTCGATGCTGTTTCAGCATCGCAATTCACGGGCTGTTTCAGCCATGTGAATTGTGCTCTTGACTGTGTCGGCCTTGACCGCTAACTGTAACGGCTTCCTCGTGTTTCAACATCTGCAGATCTGTGTCTCAGCCTCTGGGACTCCGGACTGTATGACAGTTCTGTGTTGCAGCATCAGGGGCCTCGGACTGTGTTTCAGCAACAGGGACCTCGGATTGTGTTTCAGCAACAGGGACCTCGGACTGTGTAACAACTCCGTGTTTCAGCATCTACGTCCTAGACTTTGTTTCAACAACAAGCTTCAAATGCTAATCAATGGTTAAGTACAAAAGTGATGTAAAATATTATGCAAAACAGATTAAACGTATAGTAATGAGAAAGGGCGTTGTATACCTCGGAATGATCAGATGAAGTGATAGTATGAGTCTAAATACAGGTGATCAAGGGTATAATAATGGCAAAAAGTATGGGCAAAAAGGTACATTGTGTGGTCCTAACAACTATTACCTTTTTATTTTTGATATATCCTTCGATCTTGAGGGTTTGAGGAGTGCTAATTCCATCCAATGCATTACAAAATATCGTGGGAGTCAACTCTTCAAAAGAAATCACTTCTACATTTTCATCTTGAGATGGTTCTTGTTCTTGTTCTTGTTCTTCTTCCTATTCACATTCTATGTAGAATAGTTTCTTCTCACCATGCTTATGTCCCTTACTATACTTGATGTCACAATTAAAGCATAAACCTTTTGCTTTTATTTCCTCCAATTGTTGAGGTGTCAACCTTGTAGGTTGAGGTGTTTTAGAAGAAGGAGCATTATTCTCTCGATAGATGTTAGGAGTGGTCCTTCTAGTATCCATAACCATATTTTTACTTTCAACATTTCTTGTGACCCTAAATGCATTCTCCAATGATTTTGGTTCCCAAAGGCGAACCTCATGTTGAATGTTATCCCTTAAATTTCTTATGAATACATCAATCAAGTGATCATCTAGAATATCTGTTACCTTTATATTCAATCTTTGGAAGTTCTTAATGTGCTCTGTAACTGAACCCTTTTTCTTGAGATTTATCAATTGGCTAAAGAAGATATTGCTCCTTGTATCCTCATAGTGTGATATCATCTCTTGCATGAAAATTGTCCAATTGACGAGTGATTTGTGAGAACAAAGCCATCAATACCACACAAATTGATTGGGTTCTAAATATAAAGAAGAAATTCATACCTTTTGTGTATGTGGCACATCATGTAGATCAAAGAATTGCTCCATCTGAAGTATCCATGTGAATGGGTCCTTGCCATCAAACTTCCTCATATCGATCTTAGGAACGTGGTTGGTTTTCAAACCAAAGTTGTATTTTCTCCATTCTTGATTTATATTCCTTGTGTCCTCATCATGAATTTCTTGGGATACATTTTCACTTTCAGGTGTCCTCTCTATTAGGAAATTTTTCAATCCTTCCATGATCTCCCTTTTTAAACCATCCATCATCCCTTGTAGTTCATCTTTTGTCACTGTCTTTTTTTGTAAATCATTTATGTCCCTACACATTTCTTCACCTTCATCAAGAGTCCAAGTAGGTATGTCTCGAGTCCTATTTGGTGTATAAGTCCCCTTTTTTGGTGGCATGTTGGCTAAGTATCACTTTTAGACCTTGATTTTGAGGTGGTTCTGCTAAACAATCTTTCTTCTGTTGTATCTCCAAAATTTCGGCCCTTCTGGGTATGAACACTTATTTTTTGTAGTTCTCTGATATTTATTCTATGCAATGCCACATGTCTGATCAAAATTGGATGTGCCAAGTGGAATTTATGGTAACTACCCCACAACTTGCTTCTTTTTGGACTTTCCAGGAGATCTCACTTTTATAGTGTGCCCCACACAAAATAATTGATATAAAATTCTAAAAATTGTACCAGGAATAGTACAGACTGTCCACTATCCAATGCAATAGGTCTCACTCAATTTGGATACTCTAGGAATAAGTTATGATTGTTTTACTCGGACCACCTTCTTGAGACTAGTCAATAGGACTAGTCATATACCCTATCTTCCACAGGGTGTATCTACAAATGTAAGATGATCCAGAAGCTAAATTTTTTATCACTGATACTTTAATAATTTGTGTGAATATCCTGTGGATTTTAGAGTTTGAAACGTTACAAAAAAAATTTTGTAGTGAAAATTCCGCGATGACTCAATTAAGGATAATTCCAGAACCCTATCTTACACAAGTTGTTTCTCTGAAAGTATAAGGCCTCTGGAGCTGAAGTTTGAACCCAACATACCTTGATTCATATACTAAATATCCTCCAAGAGGTTCCTTCTGAAATGTCATAGAAAACAAATTATAGATAAAATTCCAAGGTGTCTTAGATGTAGCAGCGAAACCCCAAGACCTTGAGCTCTGATACCATATGTTAAGAACCAAGTATCAATATAGCATAGAAAAACCTCAGAATAAGTACTCAACGGCTTGGAAAAGAGATAAATTAAGATAATGAGCCTCTTCGAGGGGGAAACCTCCTTATACACCACACAAATGTTCAAATAGAATATGATCCCAAATGAAAATGTCTCCTTGGTAAATATAGGAGACTAGGAGGTACAATTACAACTAATGGACCCAATCCGACATAAATAAAATAAAATTACTAATGTAATATGACCCAATTAAGGGGTAATGTGCCACTATTTAGGGCTTAACACCTTTTTAAGAGTAAACATAAGAAGATCAATAAAAAAAGTAAACTGAAATGTATACCCAGGCTAGGGCTATAAACAGAGACTTTGGATTGATCCAAGAAATCCTTGAGAAGTGTGAACCTTAATCAAGAAAGAGGGAAACTTCCTCTTTTTTAAAAAACTTCCCTGAAAAGAGATGTGAATTGTTGCTTCAGTAGCCTGTGTATGTATGTGGGTTGTTTATTGAGCAGAGCGTGTATGTACGCGGGCTGACCCCATACAGGGTGCGTAGACCTCTGTATCTCTTCAAAAAAAGAAAACACTAGACAATCTTATAGGGAAGGGATAATTGGTATGCACCTGAAGGTGACCATAATCCCTTGACATACTCATAAACTTGAAAGGAAAACAAACCAATCAAACAACCCAAAATCTCCTAGAAAACCCTAGAGGCATCCCCAGTATGGTCGCCAGTTCTGCTAGCAGGTAAACCCCCCCTTTAACTACACCAGGGTTCAAGATGTAGATAAAGAGAATAACCATCTAAAATTCAATCAATTCTACTCTACCCCAAACATACCAAAACTAATGTAAAAAAAGCAAATAGTTAAGAGATCAGGTAACTATACCTTTGATCCCATGTCGGGTGATGATCTCCTCAAACTTGGAAGTTCCATTGATTGCACATCTCCTCCCAAGGATGACATGCATCCAAAGATAAGAAAACAAAGAACTACAAGCATGCTATTTTATACATAAGTTAGGGTTAGATAGAAAATTTCAAGTATAAATCATTAAAAATACTCAAAACACCATCATTTGGGATAGGAAAATGTGATTCTTTTATCCATAATACAAATATTATACCTTACAATATGAGTCGACCACTGTTCCGCAAACCTGGTCTGAGCTCCTCTTTACCATGCTCCAAGTGCACCTTGAATATAATTCTTCTCTTAACCTTATAATCACCTCTATGGAAGGGAATGGGATGGATGGAGGAAGAAGGGGCTGATGAGGGTATGCTGAGGCAATATCTCACAAAAGGCAGCAATATCTTGGGCAAGGAGGGGAAGTGAAATTGGGCAGAGTTTCACTGTTCTTATGCTTCGATTGGAAATGAGACCCCAACACCTACTTTTATATGCCAAAAGGATGGTTATTCGGTTGGGTGACGAGATATAGTAGGTGGATTAGTTGGGAAACCTCCACTAGCCCGCCAATTTCAACGAATTCCTTGCAACTTTTTATTTTTGCAACTTTTGCAACCATATACGGGTTGTAATGGTGCAACATGTGTATGTACGTGATCCATAGTGGTGCAAAAAAAATATGTACGTGGGATTTAATGGTGCAGGGTGCGTACATATTCTAAAAAATTATTTTTTTTAAGAAGATATTCTCAACAATGCTTTGGAAAAATATGCAAGTAAGAGGGCCAAGTCCATGTATGCATGAAAAGGGAATTTTAGGGCTATAACATCTCCCAACAAGATGCATCAAGATGGCATGTCTTCCCACAAAAGAGACATACTTTGGCACCACAACAATGGGTAGGCCTATGCATTTTCCTTTTGTAGCAATGACAAACAAGGGATATATTATTTGAACTATACCTCTTCCTCTTTGTTTTCTTTTTTCGGGTGATCTTCTTGTTGCTGGTGCATAGTGAGTCTTTTCACTTTCCTTAATGATGTTCTTTTGCAACCTAACATAATAAGGATGAATTGGGAGTGATCTTCCATATTAATTTGTTGCTACTCTTTCTTTTGATGAGCAGGCAAACTCTACCATGTCTTTTTCCTTCACAAAATTAGTCTTCATGGTCATAGAATTTTCCCTTACACCATCGCAACCCAGGCCTTCATGATTGAATATTTTTGCAACTACAATGGGGCTTATGATGCCTTGTCTTATCTTACTCAACCCTTCTCCATCATAAATCCTTTTCTTTAACAATTTCAAACCAATTCCCTTGGTATGATTTTCAAATTCACCAAAATGCTCTTGAGAAATGATAAAGAAATGTGAACTTAATAGAGTTGTCAAGGTTAAGGTGTTGGCCTTGGTAGTGACAATGGAAGGTCGCCTTGCTTCTTAGTGCTCTTGGACAACTGCTTGTAACTTTTACAATGCTTCTTCCTTCTCTTCCAACTTTAACTACAATTGAGGCATTTGATTCAACCTATCCTCCTACCAATTAACCATTCGGATGACCTTCTCTCCCAATTACGCATGCTCCACTATGGTCTTGTCATTTTCTACCATTACAATTGTAAGGGAGTCTTAACATTCATCAAATCACTTATTTATCAATGGTATTAGTTTGGGATAGGTCTCAAGTGTCTTTTATAGCTATGCCATCCTATGATCATACATTTAGATATTATCCTTCAAGTGTTTATTTTTTTCTTGAAGCTAAACATTGTTGGCCTGTAGGTTTTCCAACCTTTCTCTTTTCACTTTACCCATGCTAAGTCTATGTTCTGTTCAAAGTTCCAACAATTGCGTCACAATCAAGGATTCAACTCCTCTGATACCTTATGATCCTTAAATGAGGGATTTATAGCCAATTTGCTTCATCAACACAGATACTTTGCAAAAAATGAAAACCTATCTCTATTCTATATACAAAATGAACTTCAAGGCTTATGTTCTTTGTGTAACCTATGCTCATGATTGATTATTTAGCTCATTCCCTTGTGTAACCTACATACAATAAACAGGATAACAATGCAATGGCAAAGGAATCTATGTTTTCAATGTGCTAATCAATGTCAATTCTCAAACTCTATATGATGTTGAGTGCTCTATCTTTAGGGTTGATTATGAGGCATGTTCTTGGTGTAATGAATGACTATTGTTTGTCCTCTACTCACTTGATATTCTCCTCTATCAAATGAAATAAAGGCTATGGTTATTGCTCAATTACCAGTATAAGAACTTGTTTAAATACAATACTATCCAACATAGAGTTGAGTGCCAGCTGGTTTATATGTCAGCTTGAAAAAAATGTGATATTTGAACTTTCAAGTGTGCATACACATTGAAATGACAAAATCTATTATGCAGACATGTTTAAGAAAGCCTAGAAACATGTGTATTAATCTACCATTGGAAGGTTGTCAAAGTTATCTTTAATGAACTCTTTATTAGAACCAACATTGGGGATTTAATATGCTCTAGCTCTAAATTATGATATCCAAATACTAATACTATCCAAATCAAAGTTTTATACAACCCCTTTACTTCATAATACAACCCCTTTATATATATATATTTCAATGCTAAGGATAATAACCTTGCATAGTCAAGTTATTATTTCAAATCCTTTGAATACATGTGTCTTCTTCAAATATTACCCTTCTTTTCAAGTGGATATATCTTTCCATAATCAAAACCTCTTGGATATCTGATGCAAACCCCCTCTTCCTCTCAGGCTACTCGACCTCCCGGTATAGGATCGTTCAAAAGGATAGAGTCAAATTTACTCTCAGGCCCTTGTTGAGCCCCACAACATTTTCCACAGGCCCATGTTTTCTTCCTCGTGCTTGGAACAATGAATGGGGATCCTCAACCCTTCACAGAGTCCTTCTAAGAGACCCTATACCAATTAGTGGGAAAATCTAATGATACCCGAGGAATTTGGTACTTTCTTACTTCCCCTGATGCACGCCTGTGTTGACCTGAACCTCTTGGGTGCTTTCTCTAAGCCTCTGTGCCCTCAATTCATATTTTAGGATCTATTCCTTTTTCCCTCTGGTGACAACATCATGTGTCCGATGGCTCAAAACCGTGGGCTTATTCCAATAGGCGCTAATCCACACACTCCACCTCGTGCTTGTTCCTTTTTCTAAAATTTGAAACACAATAGGCATTAACTCCCTTCACTGGGCCCCTTTCCTTATGAGACCAAGGGCTATGAACCAAGGCTAAACTCAAAAGGCGCTAAGCCTCCGGGCTTTGGGACTCTTGGAAACCGGTGCTTCTCCACACTCCTGAAGTGTTATAAGCCTCTGAGTTCACAAGATTTATCCACATTTCCACCTCCAAATCAGTGGTTGGTTTGGCTTCAGCCTTCAGGCCTACGAGAGACTTGATGATGTCTACTCCTCCTTGCTCCCAAAATTTTCACCTACCAAACCCCTCTCCCAGTCAACAATTTTCGATTACTTCGATGGTCTAGATGGACTACAGGGCTCTGGTCTCCGGGAGTCCTCCACTCCTCCTTGATGTTGTTCCTCCCAAACAAGAAAGTAACAAATAGCCAAATCAAATGTCGTGTCCACCAATCTGATGGTCAGGATTGCTTCGGGCCTTTGGGGCCTTGGACTCATAGGAATTCACCTCGAGTTCCCTCCGAAGTTCTCTAGCACCAGAGAGTGGAATCACGTGACGCGTGTCCCTGTGAGATCCGACAACTGCAGATTTACTTCGTTCCTTTGGACCTTCAACTATCCTGTCTCCCTCACACTCCTTAAACCTTTGAATAGGAAAAGTGTTGAAGCTCTTAAGGGTTATCCACCTCGAAACTTCCCTAGGTCTAATGGTTGTCAGTCCTCTACGCCTAGGTCTGACGACTGAGATCTAGTTTCCCCATGTGTGCTCCTCCGCTTTTCTAGATGCAAACCTAATGGTCCAGATCTCTCCTAGCTGTCGATCCATCAGTGCCTGTAGCTCCTCCTGCTGCATTGCACTCCTCCCTTATGATAGGGAATTTGAAAACATTCAAATGCCATGGCCTTTGATCCTCTCACAAGCCCAATTGCTTGGGTCTCAACTTGCAATTATGGGAAACGCTATCCCTCCTCATCTTGAATGCTTTAAAATTCAAAGGGGCTTGACCCTTTGAAATTTCCTCCACAAGTTCAAGTGACTTGGCTTATGTCTACGTTGTTGGAAGTGCTATTCCTCTTGAGCTTAGACTCGCTCAAATGTAAAGAGGTTCAATACTTTTTCTTCCTTCGAGGACTTTTGGAGCCCTCCTGACACTCCACGCTCTTCCTCCTGAGCTTCTCAACTGGGAATAATTTCACCCTTGCGTGGACTCTGCGTTGTGTTCAAAATTCAAATCTATGAGGGTCCTTGGCCTTTGCGTGCCTTGCAAATCCTTTGTGCACAATTTCACTACTCCTCCTGATGTTTGTAAAGTCTGAAATACTTTACCTCTAGCACACTCCTTGTGCTTGTCTCCCTTGAGACCTTCTTAGCACTAGCCTAAGTGTTGTCCTGGTGCACACCTTGCACATGTTTTTTCTTGGGTCTTGAAGTCTTCAGACTCACTGATGCATTCTTCATTATTCACCCCTACTCAATGCACAGTTGCAGAGCTCTTCCCCAGAGTGTTCAACAACTCTGGTTCTCCTCCTTCAACTGGGTACTAGAGTGTTCAACAACTCTGGTTCTCCTCCTTCAACTGGGTACTAGAGTGTTCAAAAACTCTGGTGTGTCTTCCCTGACACTCTTTTCTCACATAAATTTAAATAGAGTTCTCTTGTGCACTCCTTGAACTTGCTCAAAGCACTCCTTCATGAGATTACAGAGTATTCAGTAACTCTGATTATGCTTTCTATGCACATGATTTCCTCTAGAGTGTTTAGTAACTATGAGGCTCCTACAGAGTTTGAAATTGTTCTGGGGTGCCCACCTAGCACGTTCTCTTATGAACTCAGAATATAACTCAAATGCACACTCCTTGCGCTGGCTATAGAGGCTTCAACGCTCTGTCATGCACTCCTTGCACTAGCCTAAAGAACCCAAAACTTTATGCAAACTCACAGAAATATAGGAACACAAATTGAAACATAATTGCATATGAAAACTCACAGAAATATAACTCAAATTGAAACATAATTGCATATGCATCTACATCATATAAAGGAACACAAAAAACATTCATAAACATTCAGGAAAATATGAACACAGGCATAGAAAACTCAAAGGAAGGAAAAACTGCTCTTTATATTAATCTCTGAATGCCAATTACAATGTGTACAAATTGCAGACTGCAACAAAGTCTCGATCCTCTCCTTCTCCTCTCCACATTATGAATAATTGATTACAAGTTTTTTTTACAAAAGAGGGGCTCCTCGAGCCTTCCCTCCAACTCTCCTAACCTCATTAAATTTTATTAAATGTGCATCTACATTTTCAGATCCGAGGCCAAGCTCAAGATCTATACAACTCAATCCTATTAAAGGAAACTCTATCTACAAACTGTACAAAGGACATAATTCAGCTTTACTCAATCCTTACAACATTAAATACATTTAAATGCATTGGATTTTTAAAATTCAAGGGAAAAATGAGAGGGTCGGTGCCTCTCCTCTTCTTGAATGCACACTGATGTGTTGGAATGATGGTGCATTGATGAGGTGGAAAGATGCTCCTACATAATACACCACTACTGGGAAAATCATGAGCTACTAATTGTGAGATCCTTTGCTTTGCTGTTGAAATCCTTGTGGATCCCAAACTTTGATGAAGATTTTTCCATCTCCTTTTCTGCCTTGCTGCTGTTACCGCTTCTTCCTTGTTATTGTAGGATTTCCTCAGTTCAACCTCCTCTTGTTGCTGGTTGCTTGCTGTTGAAACAAACCTCTTCATTACGACAACAACTCAGATAACAGGTGTGAATTTTTTTTGTTTTGTTTTAGATGTGACGTGTGTGCGCGCGTGTAAAAAGGGACAGACACACTTGACTCTACATCGCCACTCGAAAACCAACAAGATGCAACCACGATGTTCATCACAAGAAGACTGAAGGCACACAACGAGTAACTGCAATCAATAAATGACCATAGACACAAGGCGCACAACGCAAACATTTAACGACATACTGGGTTATGCACAGTACGAACACAGAGGGAAGGATCCATAGTAGTAGATCTTACTATTTCTGCACAGGAAAGCAGGGTGTTTAATCTTAGTTCGCTTCTCCGGAGAGAGAGAAGGTTAGATAGGCTCCTGGCCGACTGCTCAGGCAGAAACTAGTAATCTCCGTCAGGTGTGTTGCAAGAGTGGAAACTCTGCCTTTAAAGGGCCCGAGACTCTTGATACGGCACAAGATTCTTCACACAAAATAATCACTCACATAGACTTATATACTAGGCTACACAGAGGTGTCTACATCCCGCCCGACAAAACTGACCAAGCAGTAAAATGATTACGACCTCGTACAACAAAAATTATATGAACAACCCGTCCTCTAGGAAGGCGCAAGTAAGAAGGACTCCGACATTGACCATCCATGATTAAGACTTAATGACATAATCACCGACCAACTACTTCATTTAAAATTCATTAATCGACGAGTTACCAACCCAGTCTTAAACAATGTACGTTAATTAATTGCAAATCCCTGTTTACTGAATCATAAGGAAATTACCATAACATCACCATAACATAACCATATCTTTGCCTTCTACATCACATCATCAATGCAATTAAAATAATAATAACTTTACACTTTAATTGTTAACATCAGCAACGGAACCACAATATCATTACCAAAACGACAACCAGTTACATTTTAAATCACCATCACTTTGTAATAAAAGAATCTCCTTACAAGACAAAGATAACTAACCAACTAGTAAGGCAATTAACTCAATCTATCCTGACCTCCAAGGCAAGCCCAACCTTGTATGTCTATGGTACATAATGACATTATAGTAAAATCTAAGTTGGTCTTAGTGGGTCATTGGTCTTAGTTGGTCATGGGCACATAATGACATTATTAAGGGAAAATTTATAAGAAGACACTTCTAGTAGTCAAAACCAACCACAAAAGAGACTRCAAATAAAGACAACTCRCCTCATAAAATGAAAAAKATTAGAGAGACTATTTGAACATAAAAATAATCTTATYCAAGTTAAGATAAAATATGTTGAAAACATATAARCCATACTAAATAAAATGTAGGTTGWTTATAATTGRGGATYGTTTATACTTGGTTGTTTATAATGACCTTGGAGGTTCGTTAATAACGATCTGGAATATTTAAAGAAAATGAAAATGGGAATCTCTAAATAACGATCTCAGAATATTTAATTATGACAATCTTAATCAATTCATAAAAACTCAATCGTAATTCAATCACTAACAACATAATCAATTCATAACAAATCAACATAAATCATAGTTCTTTATAAATCTAAATCAAGTTGCATTATCATAGTAGGCGATTAAATTAACATGACAAAACACAAATGCACATACATTACCATCAACTTAAATAAATCCCATAAATTAAATCATACATCATAATTAGATTAGATAAATCCAATAAAATAAATAAAATAAAATATATGTCTTAATACTAAAAACTACACTTTACTAATCTACGAAAATGTTTAATACCTTAGTTATAGAAACTACAACATTTATCACACTCAAGCATAATCATCACGAAGACAACATTATTATTTTTGAAATATTAAATGAGAAAATCGGAAAACTAGGCAATAAAATGGACAACCGAAAGGCCTGGTTAGGAACATATTTTAACAAAAGGCAATAAAATAGAAGGCTCTCAAAATAGACAAGAAAGGATATCATTAAAATAGGGTTTTCCAAAATGACAAACGCAGTGCATCACTTCGACGAGTGAACTCGAAGAAGTTAATTGCTAAAATGGGGGTGATTCTACAGCCTCTCGGTCAGATTTTTCTGCAATGGTGGGGATGTAGAAAGGGACAAGTTCGCTATTTATGGGAACCAACGCATTTTGAGGAAGCAACTTAACAAGGCAGATTGAAACTACCTTTCCAATTTCCACCAATTCACCATAATAGGAGGAACCAATGCATCCAAAGATGGAAAGAAAAACAAGATATATTGACATTGGTAAATATCCACCCTGCCATCTGCAAATACTATGGAGCCCGCTACCAAGACTATGTACTGTAACACTTACTCTCTTTCAAACGGTGAATGGGGTAGAATTTCACAAATTTGCAATATCATCATCTGAACAACTATTTCTTTTTATCAAAGACATTGAAAAATACAGAACCTGTTTTCTTCATGAAACAATAGTCACTATGAAATGTGCTATAGCAAGAATCAAATCGACCATCTGTATATGGCCGACTAAAACAATATCTCGAACTCAATGTACTCTGTTTTATGAAAGAATGCCACACAATGTAAATTATCATATATTCCTCAGAAAGTTTTCCAAAACCTTTAGCTCAAAACTTACGATGTATAGACAACAAGATTGAATGAGAGTGTTAAATGTACAACTAGGCATAAAATTCATAGTTTCGACTTAAGGGAACTAAAGTTAGCACTAAATCGAGTCTACATTGCATGATCAACCTACCACGAAGCTGCGACTTAACCATCAAACATCTTGCAGCAATAACAATTGAAAATTCAAAAGCTAGAGTATTAAAAAAAAAACTCAATAAGAGATTAGACTAGCAATACAGAAAAACCTGCTTGTAAGAGTCGAAAGACCTGTCTACGAGAGTAGACCTTTAGAACATATTTGACCCTCACACAAAGCAAAAAAAAATTTAAAAGGCCCTTGTGAGCATTTGAACAATTAAAGATATCGTGCACAAATATCTACATAGGAATTTATTCGATCTATAAATTAAAAAATAAGATGGGTAACCCCGATATTTATGGTGTACACCACATCTTTAAGTGCATCCAACTGTTTTGATGGTCTAATATAATGAAACTTAAATTTAGAAACTAACAAATGAACTAGCAGAAGTATACTCTACTGTACTACCAACAATACGAAGGCAATATGATGTTGAATACTTGTATTTATAGTTGAATAATAAAAATTGCAACTTTCCACCAATATTTATATTTACTGAGTAATTAGGAATAAATACTACTGGATGATTCGATATTTGTAGTTGAATAATAAGAATTGAAACTTTCCATCAATATTTAGATTTAATGAGTAATTAAGGTCGGCTGAGGCCACTGTATGGTAAAGTCCTTTCAACAATGTAACAGAAAAGTAAAAAATCCCCCGACAATATAAAAACGCCTAGGGAAATGTAAAAACACCCAACATTCAACAATAAGGAGAGGGTTTTAAAAACAGAACTGGTTCATTGAACTAACCCACGCGTAAAAAAACAGACCAACATAACTCAAAGTAGTGCATAGTAGGAGACTGCGTAGAACCCCAGCAAGGTCATTAAAGGGCCCACCGAGGTTGATCAACTCAGGGCGCAAGGAAATTATAGCAAGGTAAACACGCACAAGGAGGAGAAGGCAGCGCCAAAAATGTTTTTACAACAAATACTATATCATAAAACCCTTTTGCATTCTATATTACCAAATTAAAAATCATACCGTTGCCTTATAGCCCGCCGCGATGTCGTCCGCGCTCCGTGCTGCTCCTGCTCTATGCCGCTCCTGCTCGTCGACCATAGAGACTACACTGGTACCTCCCAGCCAAACGCTATGGGTACTCTACTTCCCCCTTAGCCCCCCGAGCCGCAAAGGGGCCACACAAGATCCATATGTTACGTCTAGCTTCCCAGCTCGCCTTCAAGGCTGAGCTACCACTCTAATCCCAGCTGAGAAATTCCCAAATCCTCACAAGCAATTAGTCCAGTCCAAATTCGGCAGCATAACAATACCTAAAATCCCATCCCCTATTCCCCTCATCCCCCCCCCCTTTTTTTTTTAAACCAGAAAGGTAAATGCGCCAATTAATCTTTTCATTTTATTTTTAAAATCATAACTTTTTATACTCCCGCACGTTAAATAATTTTATTACTTATTAATTGTCTATGTTTCACTTATTACTTTGTTTCCCTATTTTTATTAATCCCTTCCTTTTTTTTTTTAAAACCAAAAAGGTAAATGCGCTAATTAATCTTTTCATTTATTATTTATTTAATATCTTTTGTTCTTCCACAAGTTAGGAATTAATTTCTTCTTTGTAAAATTTTATGAAGACCCAACTATTACTTTTAAATCTTACCCTCGTCATCACCCCAAGAATTTTATGAAGACCCAACTATTACTTAGGTGGGTTCTTGTTTAAATTGTTATTTTTATTCCAGGGTCTGTTCTTAAGGTTAGACTAAAATTTTACCCTAAAAGTTTTAGACTTAGTACTTAGATTCTGAACTGGGCGACATTGGGTTAGGGGAGTTGTTTAAGGATTTCTTAAGGCGTTATTGTCTTAGGGCTATTTAGGTTTGTTTCCTTCATACACATCAATGCGACGTGCCCTTCAGGACGCACCACGTGCTCCAAGGGTTCCACTCGCCTCGTTCGTTTCCTTTGTGAGACGTGCCCTTCAGGATGCACCACGTGCTCCAAGGGTGCCACTCGCTTCTTGTGTTTCTTTTGTGAGACGTGCCCTTCAGGATGCACCACGTGATCCAAGGGTGCCACTCACCAACTGGACTGATTGGTAGACATCTATAACCCCTGGAGTCAACACTCCGCCAGGTGAACTTGTGGGAGTCTAAGGGCTCTAAGGAATAAGGCCCCCACCTTATTGCACGCCCTTTAGAATCATCGTGCGCGACTGTCGCAGTCTACCGTCATGACATCGTGGATCCTCTCAAACTAGGTAATCGTTAACCTACAGTTCGAGCCACGGTGGGAGTGCTAGTAGGCGGTGGCAGGGCTGCTGTCCACCCCTCTCCCTCAACCTCTCTGGAAATCGTGTGTGGCCCCTTTACTCCATTTGTGAGTCTGGTTGGCAAGCTATCGTCAGCCTGCATCATCGACAATCATGTCAGAACATGTCAACATCAAATCATCAAATCAATGAAATATCACAGTAAATAAATCAACCCAAATAGCACACTCCCTGACTCAATCTGGAGTCCAAGGGGTTCCACCGATGCCTCTGCATCCTCAAGGTCCAAAACCCTGCACACTCAATAAAACTGAGTCAATAGCACCTATCTAGATCAAATAGTAAAACATCATGTCATCTATCAATCACATCATAGTCAAGTATAAATGGTTTAACATCATAATAGTCCAAATCACTTGCTAGCAAGTGTCCTCAAAGAATAATTTTTCTCAGTGCGGCAGAGCGGGATGTTACATACACCCCCTCTTGGTCTAAACTTTGTCCCGAAGTTTCTCAGTATAAATGCCAAAATAAAAGTACCATAGTATCATAAGTACCACAGTATCATAAGTCTATCTATCAAACAAAAATGGAAACTGCTGGCGCATATCATATGCATCCTCCCAGGTCACCGAGTGCGGATTATAACTGTCCCACTGGACCTTGACCTGATCTACCATTCGACGTCGTAACTTTCAAATGCGATGATCTAAGATGTGGACCGGCTCAACCATGAGCGCTCCCTCATCTGATACCTGCAAGGAACTCAGGTCAATCACGTGTGTAGGATCACTAATATAATGTCTCAAAATAGATACATGAAAAACATCATGCATACGCCTCAAAGAATCAGGTAAGGCTAGTCGATAGGCCACGGGCCCCTTTCTCTCGAGAATCTCGAAGGGTCCCACGAACCTAGGAGAGAGTTTAGCTCACTTTCCAAACTTGATCGAACTCTTATGCGGTTTAACCTGCAAGAAGACTTGATCACCGACATCGTAACTACGGTCGACTCGGTGCGCATCGACATAACCCTTTTGTCGATCCTACGCTTCTTTTATCCTTCGTCTTATGGTTTTCATTTTCTCTTCCATTTCTTGGATTGCTTATGGTCCTACCAGGACCCTATCCTCAAGCCGATCCAAACTCAAGGGAGTCCGACACAGTTGCCCATAAAGGAACTCAAAAGGCGCCATCTTAATGGTGCTCTGGTAACTGTTTTTATAAGCGAACTCTACTAGAGGAAAGAATTCCTCCCAATGTTTTTGTTGGTCCATCACGTACATGCGCAACATGTCTTCCAAGGTTTGGTTTGTACGTTCTGTCTATCCGTACGTCTCTGGGTGATACGCAGTACTAAAGTTGAGTTGAGTTCCCAAGGCCTCTTGGAAACTCGTCCAAAATCGTCCAGTAAACACTGATCCTCGATCGGATATAATCCTCTTAGGCACGCCATGCAGCCTCACAATATCACAGATGAAAACTCTCGCTATGTCAGGTGCCTGATACATCGTATGCATAGGAATAAAGTGAGCACTCTTCGTCAGAGTGTCTACTACTACAAAAATTGAGTCGTGTCTCCTTGCCGTCAGTGGAAATCCAACAATAAAATCCATCGAAATAACTTCCCATTTTGATTCCGGAATGGCATGTGGTTGAAGTAAACCTGCCGAGTGTCTATGCTCAACCTTCACCTACTAACACTCTAGACATCTAGCCACAAAGTTGACTATGTCAGCCTTCATTCCCTTCTAGAAGAATAAGGGTTTAAGGTCTACCCTCATCTTTGTGACTCCTGGGTGCGCCATGTAAATTGCTCTATAAGCCTCACTCAGGATCAACATCCTCAACTCATCGTTTGGTGGTACATAAATCCGACCTCTAAACCTCAATAACCCATTGCTATCAAAAGAAAATCCCTCATATTGGGGTACCATCATTGTGTTTTGTCCGATAAAATCCTCGACTTCTTTGTACCAGTCATCATCACACTGAAAAGTGAGAATATTCTCATGTAGATTCGTCTGAAGAGGCAACACCGAAAAGATGCGTGGTCTCCGACTCAAAGCATCAGCCACTCAGTTCACTATTCCCTTTATGTAAGTAATCTCGAAGTTGTACTCGCTAAACAATTCCGACCAACGTCGTTGTCGAGCGTTCAGGTCGCTTTGCATAAAAATGTGTTGCAGTCCACAATGATCAGTCCTTAGTTCAAATTTTCGTCCGACAAGGTAGTGTCTCCAAACCTTCAAGGCATATACTATGGCTAATAACTCCAAATCATGCGTCGTGTAGTTTTCCTCATGTCTTCTCAGCTTCCTCAAAATGTAAGCAATCACTCATCCGTCTTGCATCAAGACTCCGCCTAATCCTTCCTTGGATGTGTCAGTGCATACCAAGAAGTTCGTGTCCATGTTAGGGACCTTTAGTATCGGCGCTGTCGTCAACAACTCCTTAAGCCTCTGAAATGCTTCTACACATTTCTCGGTCCAGAAAAACTTCTTGTTTTTCTTCTGCAATTCCATGATCGGATTTGCTATCTTCAAAAATCCTTCGACAAACCATCGATAGTATCCTGCTAAACCCATAAAACTACGCACTTCTGTGACATTCATCGGTGCAGACCATTCCGTAATAGCCTCAACCCTGGCTGGATCCACGGTGATACCTTCGCCGGAGATTACATGCCCTAAGTAGTGAATCCTCGATTGATAAAAAGAGCATTTGGACAACTTCCCATACAATTTGTGTTCTCATAAACATTGTAGTACCAAACGCAAGTGCTCGTCATGCTCCTTCGTCGTCCGAGAGTAGATCAATATATCGTCAATGAATACTTGGATGAACTTGTCCAAGTACTCTCGGAACACCCTGTTCATCAAACTCATGAATACCCTTGGGGTGCTTGTCTTAAATGCGGTCTTAGGGATGTCATCCTCCTTGATCCGTAATTGGTGATACCCAGATCGCAAATCGATCTTGGAGAACACCATCGCACCCTTCATTTGATCGAACAGATCATCAATTCTTGGTAAGGGATACTGATTCTTGATCGTAGCCTTATTCAGTTGACGATAGTCAATGCAAAACCTCCATGATCCGTTTTTCTTTCGTATGAAAATAACTAGTGCACCCCACGGTGACACACTAGGACGTATCAGTCCCAGGTCCAACAACTCCTTCAGTTGCATTTTCAACTCTTGCAACTCTGGGGTCAACATCCGATAAGGTGTTCTTGCTATCAGTTCGGTTCCCAGTTTCAGGTCTATGGTAAACTCCAGTTCCTTTTCCAGTGGCATCCCAGGCAACTCCTCTGGAAATACGTCCGCAAACTCCTTCACCACCGGAAGGTGTTCTAGACCTTCCGCTACTCCCTTTTTCGTTTAGTGCGAGGATGGCATAAATCTTGCACCCCTTGTGCATACTCTTCCATAACTGTAAGGAAGAGACGAACCTCAGGGATACTCCCTGGTTTCGTCCTACAATCACACATCTCTTTCCTTCATCATCGACCAAGCTCAACTGTTTCGTCTTACAGTTGAGTATCGCCTCATGCGATTCCAACCAATCCATACCAATAACGACATCATAAGATCCTAAGATCATGATGTACAAGTTGACTCTCGTGACAAACTCTCCCAGGTTAAGGGTACAACCCGTAACCTTTCCTCCAACCTTTTGTTTGGCTCCTGAAGCCATCTCTACGAAGCTAAACTCGTCCTGTTCGACTGCCTTTAACTTAATCCTTTTTAGCGCTGCACCAAAAATGAAACTCTCAGTAGCACCTGGGTCTATCAAAATACTAAGGGTCTGGTCAGCGACAATACCTGTCGTCTTGAGCACAGTCGACTGGTGCTTTGCCTGGCGGTTATTCACCACTGCATGAATCCGATGGGCCTTGCCCATATCTCCCACGGTAGTGGGTCCGGCTGATCTGGATGCTCTAGCCCTCTCCACAGGACAGTTGCGTTGGTAGTGTGGCTCCCCACACATCCAACACCCCTTCTTCAGCCCAGTAGTCCTGGTGCCCAAAGTAGAAAATGACGACCCAATGGCCTGGAAACCAGGTATGTTCTGCTGAATAGGCCTAAACTGCTGCTGCTGCGGGCGACGCTGCTGCTGATGCTGTGGTCCCCGATAAGGTGCCCGCTGCTGAGGTGGCGGTCATTAGGGTGTAGTGAAAGTGGATCCCCTCTGGAAGCCATGATATCCTGATGTATGTCTCACTGGTGTCTGATGCTACGGTGTACCAGATGAACCTTGCCCTACTGGTCTCACTGGAGTCCTGGTCTGACCCCCACTGATAAGCTCCTCCTCTGCTATGAGGGCCTTTTGGACAACATCCTGCAAGGTTTGAGCCATCAAGATCCTAACCTTTGCACGCAGGCTTCCGTTAATGCCAAACACGAACTGGTTGACCTTTAGCTTCTTAGTGTTAAGGTGTGGAGCATACCTGAGCAACTCCATAAAACATACCTCGTACTCGGGCATCGTACGACCTCCCTGTCATAATGCGTTGAACTCATTTAGCTGATGCTCGATGAATTCCTCTGAAAGGTACCTCTCTCGGAACCGTTCCTCGAATAGTTCCCATGGGACATCTTCCATGGCCATGTTCAGCTGCAGCAGGAGCGTCTTCCACCATAGAAGAGTGCTCCCCTTCAGTTGAAAGACCGGCATGAAAACCTTCATGTTGGAGGTATAATCGCGAAGTGCGAAGCACATCGCCATATTATCCAACCATGCCTCGGCGGTTGCACCATCCGGGGCACCAAAGAACTTGAGAAATTTTACCTTCTCGAGTTCACGGTGAATGCTACCTATAACGGCCAGTGCGTGTGGCGGAACCTCAGTGGGTGTCGGCGCCCTGACCTCATCTCTGTCCAATCGGCTGATCAGAGCCTCAGACATGCGCTGAAAGGATCTCATCATCCCAATAACATTGCCAACTGCTATCTTCTCTTGTCAGAGAACCTGCTTGCCTCCCTAGGGGTTAGACCCCTCAGGGGTGGATGCTACTGGAGGCATCACGCCTCCTCCCCTAGCACCCCGTCGTCTGTCTCCGCGACATCCTCTAACCATGATTACCTGCATGCACATAATCAACTCGATCAACAATAGTATAATCAAATCAAATCATGTCAATGAAAGCCGTAGCCAATCCCAAGTTACGGGTCGAACCTGGCTCTGATACCATATGAAACGAACCTCTTTGTTATGACAACAACTCAGATAACATGTGTGAATTTTTTGTTTTGTTTTAGACGTGACTTGTGTGTGCGCGTGTAAAAAGGGACAGACACACTTGAATCTACGACGCCACTCAACAACCAACAAGACGCAACCACGATGTTCATCACAAGAAGACTGAAGGCACACAATGAGTAACTGCAAGCAATAAACGACCATAGACACAAGGCGCACAACGCAAACATTTAACGACATACTGGGTTATGCACAGTACAAACACAGTGGGAAGGATCCATAGTAGTAGATCTTACGATTTCTGCACAAGAAAGCAGGGCGTTTAATATTAGTTCACTGCTTCGGAGAGAGAGAAGGTCAGATAGGCTCCTGGCCTACTGCTCAGGAAGAAACTAGTAATCTCTGTGAGGTGTGTCGCAAGAGTGGAAACCCTACCTTTAAAGGGCCCGAGACTTTTGATACGGCACATGATTCTTCACACAAAATAATCACTCACACAGACTTATATACTAGGCTACACAGAGGTGTCTACATCCCGCCTGACAAAACTGACCAAGCATTAAAATGATTATGACCTCGTACAACACAAATTATATGAACAACCTGTCCTCTAGGAAGGCGCAAGTAAGGACTCCGACATTGACCATCCATGATTAAGACTTAATGACATAATCACCGACCAACTACTTCATTTAAAATTCATTAATCGACGAGTTACCAACCCAGTCTTAAACAATGTACGTTAATTAATTGCAAATCCCTGTTTACTGAATCATAAGGAAATTACTATAACATCACCATAACATAACCATATCTTTTCCTTCTACATCACATCATCAGTGCAATTAAAATAATAATAACTTTACACTTTAATTGTTAACATCAGCAACGGAACCACAATATCATTACCAAAATGACAACCAGTTACATTTTAAATCACCATCACTTTGTAATAAAAGAATCTCCTTACAAGACAAAGATAACTAACCAACTAGTAAGGCAATTAACTCAGTCTATCCTGACCTCCAAGGCAAGCCCAACCTTGTATTTCTATGGTGCATAATGAGATTATAGTAAAATCTAAGTTGGTCTTAGTGGGTCATTGGTCTTAGTTGGTCATGGGCACATAATGAAATTATTAAGGGAAAATTTATACGAAGACACTTCTAGTAGTCAAAACCAACCACAAAAGAGACTACAAATAAAGACAACTCGCCTCATAAAATGAAAAAGATTAGAGAGACTATTTGAACATAAAAATAATCTTATTCAAGTTAAGATAAAATATGTTGAAAACAT
>ML820786.1:113741-136686 GCA_009831015.1 Picea engelmannii
TCTAGCATGATTGTCTCTTGGCAATCATCTTTTGTCACTAGATTGCATAACCAATCCTCCAACAATTTCAATTCTTTCTCCCATGGAGTGAGCAACTGACTAGTATGCTACTCTTATTCTTCTACTTGGGTAGACATCAATATCTACTCCTTCTCCTCCTTTATGGTAGTCTCCATTGCTGGCCATCTTTTTGTTGTTTCACCTTCAACATGTGCTCTGGCCTCAACTTGGATTCTTGGTAGGAATATTTTGATTCCTCCAATGATCAGAACATGCCTCTGATCCTCCTCCTGGATAGTGGAATTATTTAACTTCTCATCATCTTCATTCACCTAGATTGTAACCCCATATGAATCTTCATCTTGATGACGTGTTCAGGAAAATATATGAAATAATCTTACTCAATCATTTTCAGATCTCACTCGGCTAAAGAAAGATATACAGGAATATCACCCTATGTTTATAGCCATAAAAAATTGTTTCCTAATCCACAAGTATTGGTTACAAGGGCTTAGGATGATTTTTTTTATAAATGAAAGATTGCTGAAAAGTTCAATATTTATGTAATTTTCTGAATATAACAGATGCATAAATAAATGTAGAGACAGAAGTAAAAATACCAAGTCAATAATTAACATAGATGAGACACAAAGCAATTGCTTATTTCATTCCAATTTATCAAAATAATCGTTCTCTTTACAAAATTCCCTGAGGAAGTTTGGACCAAAGTCAAACTTAGATGTCCTTGATGAAACACATACAAAAGGACTTTTGATAGAAAGTAAAAAATTGAACTTTAAAAGCTGGATCAACTTGCCACATATTGCTGCCCACTCGACTCTGCACAATATCCTTTATCAGTCATGGAATTTAATTCACAAACAGACAAGTCTACATAGAATATCAAAGATAGATCAACACCTCTGAAAAACAAGTGTCTGAATGATGTAACTCAGCCTTGAATCTTGTTGTCTACAATAGGACCTTGCTATCATAAAAGAGAATTAGGCTTTCAATGAATTAAAGAATGAATGAAAACTGTATGATCTCAATAAAACTCAAGAGCAGACCTTAGTATGCTTTCTCCTTATATCCTCCTCTATTCTCCTTCTCTTTTTTCCTTTAAGAAATTAGAATTAGTTGAAGTAGTTAAACTACTTCTTTTATTTAAGTTAACTAAAACTCAACTAACTTTTAGTTTAGGGGGGAAATTAATAAAATAATAATAAGGGTATTAATAAATAATAACTAGTAGGTGGGACCCCTTGTGACTCCCTTTAGTTTATTTAACAATAATAAACACAACTATTAATCAATCAAACACATCCCTCCTTGTGGCTCCCATCATCACTCTCATAATTTGAAAATTAATATCAATGCTATTTGAAACCATATCCAAAAAATATAATATCCAACATATCCAAAAAATATTGTGATGTCCAAAGCTTCAGAAGTCAACTATTCTCAACAATCAATAAATAAATACACTCAAAAACCATATTTTCCACTCTAGGAGGCAATTTTCCCCTTGTTGTTGCTATCTCCCTTTGATTTCTATGAATTTTTCTTAGGTTGTGTGGAGCCTTTAGGCCTGATCTAACTGATAACATGAGAGAAATCATCTCTCAAATGCATGCGGGATGATACAGATTTGGCAGAGTCGGAGGGGGAAACAACAACTTTTCCTTTATCATGTGCATGGTGGGATTTGGTTTTTAACCTCTTGCTTGCATGTGAATACTATACTGGTGAGTGTGTAGGGGAAGCTTGGACAATTTGGTTAATCAATGGAGGAGGAGCAGGCAGAGACAAATTTGGCCAGCCACGATGTTGGGAGACTGCCGGGTGGAAAATATCTTTCCATCCGTCATTTTCAAGGACTTCAGGTTGTAACGAGACATGAGGGGGAAATGGGATACCAGGGACATGTTTTGATCAGAAAGGAGGCCTTTCTAGCCTAGGTTGGACCACTCCTTGTCCAATCCAGCTTTAAATAGCTAGCTGAACTCTTGTGAGTTTGCATCAAAGTGTGTAGAAAACCTTGGCCTTCTAGGGCCCCTATTCCAATTTCCCCTTCCCCTATTATTCTGTCCATGGATACCTCTGCTGAAGAAGCTCATTCTTGTATGCATTATTTATTATCAACTAGTTTCTTCAACAAACCATACATGACATGTCTTTAAATACGAAACAAATTTTGGCTCAACAACACATCAGACTCATGCAATCCAATCCATAAAATCATTTAATACTTGTCAATGAGCAGGGGGTGAATAAGGATTCTGGGATATATGAGAGATTGTATTGAGCGAAAAGTGGTAAAATGAAGGGGGGTAGATCATGATTACTGCTCAACAAATCATCAAACAATCAACTATATTGTAATAACAAAACATATCAACTATAACTCATCCATGTGCCATCCTTCAACTGCTATAATACAAAGTTTTCATTTAACTATAATTTAATTTTAAGAACATGGTGTGAATAGTGGATCTGGGAAGGTGAGGGGACTTGTAATGTGTGGAAAAGTGAGAGAATGGCAGGGAATTAACGAATATTGTTCATAAAACAAATCAATTAATTGATAAACATAACCCTGTACTCAATACAAAAAATACCAACACCAATTCCATAATTACTGTGTATCAAAACTGTTCATTGTTCTACAATTAAATTCCTCAAAAACTTCTCAATCAGAACAGTCTGTAATCATAATTATAATCATAATCGAAACAACTTTCAACAGTCATGTTAAGAAAATGCTTGGTCTTTAATTTTTTTTCTTTCCTTTTAAGAATTAAAAGAAAACACACAACAACATTGTTCCACCTCTATCCCATAAGAATCACTATAAAAATATCATACTCTGTCTATCAATTCAGGATCGACCAATTTAAAACATATGCACATGTCCCTTCCAAATCAAATAGACTTCCATAACATGCCCAATTTCATACATTCTTCAACATATCAACCAATAAGTTTTTGCAACGAAACCATAATCAATATAAAACCCAAGCTTCATCAATGTCGATGTAATTATCTACAATATGCACGATGAATCCATAATAGATACACAGTTAACACAACAAAATAACACAGTCACCATTTCCATAACTATTTATAACACTGATCGGGCCTAGTGAAACACACAAGAATCTCCAATTTGCAATTAACACCAAGCTGTAGAACACAATGATTCAAAGTATAACGAAAAAGAGGTATCCCTTTGACTGCATATTATTACTTATTTCCAATCACAAATTTTCAACCAATTTCATCATAAAAATACGAGATAGGTACTCGATGCAAACTTTCATAACCACTTCACTTGATAAATCAATCTTCGACAAGCAAGAGATACCCGACAGGAGCAAGAACAATTGAGGACTTTAAAGTCGGGCTCTTTCACAACAAATACAAAGAAGCGATCAAGAGTGCGCTCAGTCATCAATTGCACAGAGAACTGGAGGTCCTTAGAGGCACATCAACAGGAGGCAAAGACCCCTCTAAAAAAACATAGTAGAAATCCATAGGGTTTCCATATAACTCCCGGTCTAGGAAAATAGAAAAACAGTTAGCCACAAAGGAAACAACAATAGGTAGGGTAGAAAAAATGATGCACATATTGTGTTTTGCATTTGTAGAGGAGAAGCGAATGTCCACTAGACAGTGACAGTTACCTAGAACACACAGAGGTATAACCTCTGTTTATTTCTTAAGAGCCGAATCATTTGACAACAATGCCAATGAGGATGCATAACTCGAGGCATAAGTTATATTTCCCAACAACCATAAGCATATATATCAACGTTATGGCCACCCTAAGTCTGATTTTTGAAATATTTTGGTGCCAAGACACTGAGACCACGACCATGAATCTGAAAAAAACACAACAACCAAATGGATGTTTGAACACAACTGGACAGAGTTACCCTCATAACTATGAGGAAGCAACATGCAATAATACACAGAGAGAAACCCTCCACCATTAAAACATAGAGCGATAATACCCACATTCATTTAAAAATACATAGAAACCCATCACGATTTTAACCAACAGAGAAACCATCAAATGCACAACTCAACCAAAACCAATTCTTTTTCTTGCAATCCAAACAATTACACAGACATTCCAGAGAGAAGAATCACGCATTTACACAGTTGCAATTCTCAGGAAAACACAAACCCAAGCATTACTCAACCATTGTTTGTTCATACACAGAGCGTAATTCATGGATGGGTGAAAAATAACCATACCTTTAACCGAGAGCTTAAAAGGGCAAGCTAGCCAAGCGTTTTATTCCCAAGCCTGAGATGCATAACTTAACCACCAATAGAGCAAAATGCAACAAAGAACCATAATAGGGTGACAACCTGATGGGGGGGAGTATGGAGTGACATGCATTTACTACACGTCGCTTCCATCTCCTATCCTATTCAATTCTGAAGTACAAGACAACCAACACTCACCATATCATTTAAACCATGTAATCAATTTCCAAACCATTGAAATATATGACAATATTCCTTGCCCAATGCGCCACCCAAAATATTCATGTTAACCCTTGCCAAGTGCTCATGGTATACCATATGCATTGCCATATCATATGCACCCCAAAATAACTCAAATGAAAATTGCATAGCCACTAACCAACCATATAATTGTTAGGACTAACACTAACATGTTTAACATTTCCATTTGCATATAATCCTTATCACAACTCAAACATAAATCCTTTCTTTTTAGGATTTTTTCATAAGCTTATTTTCTTTGTTTTGGTTATGTCATTACTAACATATTTATTATGTATGTGTGGCCAGGTCATAAATCATGGTGATTTGTGACATGATTAAACATAGCAACTGTAAATATATGCCAATCATAACATAAAACTAATGCTTTGAATTGCAGAACATCCCATAAAATGCATCATCCACCTGTCACGATGTCAAAATGAAACCAAGATTGCATTGTCAACCATATAGGACCATGTAAGCAACATCGAAACAACAACAAAAAATGTGTGATATGACTATCTCCAAGCCTCCAGTATACAAGGGGGTCCCACCTACTAGTATTATATTATTAACATAGTTTAAATAATAGGGCTTTAGCAATACTTTGCGGGCGAAATTCCTCGTTGCGATTTTAATCATCAACAAACTGGCAACTCCACAGGGAAATATGTTTCCAACAGATCAAGAACTCATAATGTATGGTTTTGCAGACCATGTAATCATCAGATCAAGAAGATATAAATCTGAATGATTATGCCACAGGGGAAGTGAGCAGATTTAATGGAAAAATGATCGGGAATAACTCATGGAAAGTTTTAAGTATGAGGGGTTTTGTCCATGTAAGCATAATCATTCAACCAAAATTTTCTCTTGACTTCAAGGAGAAAAKTTTTCTGGACTTTCTCTTTTGAATCTCAAAATGGATGAAGAAATGGAAAGCAGAAGMAGGAAGTAACCAACTRTCTCATAAGACAACAGTGAAAAYRGATAACAAATTCAATGATGCCTTCAGGGGGAACATCATAACAAYCATGTAAGATTGATTTTTATTGACTAACAATACTTTGCAGGAGTGTTGCTGTGGCATAATTGATCCAACATTTTATTCTTGACCAAAAATTGAAATCAAAAGAACAAMATCAAGAAATKTCATAACATAAATGAAACTGCAAAATTGAAAACMACAGAAATGGAATGAYAGAAATGCAAACAACGGAAGGAAAACTACTAAAATGAAAGAAGAATTGAAAACTGTTTTTTAAAAGMAGAATTGAAATAGCAGAAATTAAACTACTAAAATAAATAACAATCCAAACAACGTTAAACTCTTCAAGTTGGTTCCACATAGTGTTTTAAGTGAGAACCATTAGTTTTGTAGGAAAACAATCGCTCTTGTAAATCCTTTAGAATGTAAGAGTTTGCACCCAGGACAAAAGCGATCTTGAAAGGACCCAACCATAATTTTTGAAACTTTGAGTTTCTTCCCCTATCAGCATGAGTTGAATCCCACATCAGTACTTTCTCATTGACTTTAAATTTGACAGTTTTGACACTCTTGTTGAAATACTTCTTAACAGTCTATTGTCTCCTTTTTATATTACCCAAGGAAAACGTCCTTTGCTCTTGTAAATCCAGGAGTGCATTCATCTTCTGTGAAACATCATAAGAATTTAATTCTTCGACCTGTAGAATTAACCTTAAGGAAGAAAGTTCCAACTCAGTAGGAAGAATGGATTCTTGACCATAAACAAGATGGAAAGGAGTGCAACCAGTGCTCACCTTGGTGGTGGTTCTATTTGGCCAAAGGGCATAAGTGAGGAGAGTGTGCCATTGACGAGGCTTATCTTTGATGAGCCTTTTGATGATTCTCACCAGATTCTTGTTGGTAGAATCGACCTGCCCATTTCCTTGGGGGTAATAAGATGATGAGGTGACATGGTTAACTCCCAACTTAGCTAAAAATTGGGTCAGCTTAGTAGAAATAAAAGCATGACCATTGTCTGTAATAATTTCCAAAGGAAGACCAAATATGGAAAATATGTTATTTTCAAGGAAGGAAATCACCTAATCATCTGTTGAATGTTTAAGCTGGACAACTTCAGCCCATTTTGTAAAATAGTTTGTGGTTGTCAAAATAAGGACTTGTCCTGCTGAAGACATAGGATTAATAGGACCAATAAAATCCAATCCCCACTTTGAAAAATGAAATTTTGAGAGGACAGGTTGTAACGGCATGGCTGAAAGGCGTTCTTTCCCATCAAATTTCTGGCACTTGTCACAAGATCTCGAAAAAACATAAGAGTCACGAAAGATTGAAGTCCAATAATATCCTTTTCTAATAATCTTGAAAGCAGTGGTTTTAGCAGAAAAATGACCTCCTACGTGAATAACAGAATTTGAAGAATCGTGAGTTTCTTGCAATAGTTTTTTTGCTTCCTCATTGTTTACACAACAAAGCAACACACCATCAATAGATCTTCTAAACAAGAAGTGTCATATAATGATGTATCTAGAAGATTCAAGACATCGCCTTCTTCTTTGATGAGTGTCTAAGTTATCTGGACATCTTTGGTTTTGTAAATAGTAAACCAAATTCTTATACCAAGGATGTTCAAACACATGAAGGATCTGATTATCAATGTAGAATAGTGATGATAGGGAACTATCCTGTTCATCAATTTCTTCACTAGTTTCAGCATGCTGAGCTAAGTGAAGGGCTAAGTCACATCCCTTGATGGTGGTAGAAGTCACGATAGTTAAATCATGCTTCTGGATTTTGGCAAGCCAATGTGCAAGCTTCTCTGAAGGATAAGTCTGAGAGAAAAAAATTGACAGCAGGTAAAGGGACTTTTGCTAACTTATGCTTACCTAAGATGAAGTGGCAAAAATTTTCAACAACTTTAACAAGAGAGAAAACATGTTTTTCAATAAAATAATTTTTAAATTCATCATCAAACAAGCTTTGACTCATGTAAGCCATTGGTTTTTTGTTACCTTGGTCATCACCTTGCATGAGGATAGTAGAAGCTGCTTCCTCTGTGGCATTAGTATATATCATAAATTCTTTCTCAAAATCCAGCTTCGCCAAAACCGGTGCAGAGATGATTTCTTTTTTGATTCCTACAAAAGAATCTTCGACATCATCTGTCCAAGAGAAGGAATGATCTTGCTTAAGAATATTATGAATCGGTTTAACCATTACAACAAAATTACGAACAAACCTACGGACAAAGTTAATAACACCCATAAAAGCTTGAACCTCCTTCTTGGAAGTGGGAGCAGGCAGATTTAGGATAGTAGAAATCCTTTCAGGATCAATGCTTATTCCTAAATCAGAGACAATGTGTCCGAGGAGCTTGTCCTTGGTAACGCCGAAAATAGACTTAGAGGGATTTATAGAAATGCCAAATTTCCTACATCACATGAGAACTCTTTTAGGATGACCAAAATGATCTGATCGATTTTTAGAGTACACAGTTAAGTCGTGAAGATAGATCTAAATGATCATGTCGATCAAATCGTCAAAATCTATTTGCATATCTCTTTGAAAAGTGGCACCTGCATTGGATAAGCCAAAAGACATACATTCATAAGAAAAAGTGCCCCAATGAGTAATAAAGGTGGTTTTATATTTATCTTCCCTTTTTACCTTGATTTGATTGTAACTAGAGAAACCATCAAGTAAGGACATCATCTGCGACCCTGCAACTTGCTGCAAAATCATTTCCATATTAGGGATAGGAAAATGATATTTTATCCTAGCCCGATTTAATGTGCAAAAATCTACGCATAATCTAATTTGACCAGTTGTTTTTCGAATGAGAACCAAATTAGAAACCCATTCTGAATACTTAACCGAAAAGATAATTCCAGCCTTCAAGAGTTTTTCCAACTCCTTTCGAATAGTTGCTTCTAGTGTAGGGTTGATATGTCTTTGTTTTTGCCTAACTAGTTTTATGCCCTCCTTAATAGGAATTGCATGTTGTATAAGAGCGGGATCAAAACAACAAATATCCTCATAAGACCAAGCAAAAAAACATCTTGAAACTCACCAAGCAGTCTGGAAAACTTCAATTTTTCTTCATTAGAACATTGGGCACCTATTTTAACATTCTTTGGAGACTCGGGTGTTCCAATGGTCAAGGAGATGGTTTCACCCACCTTTCTTTTTGACTCCTCTTCTTTATGCTTCTCTATGTTTCCTACATCACTCGATGAAAATGAACTATCTAGAGGAGTCAAGCCCTTAGGAATCTTGTTATCTTCCATGGATATAATTTCCTTAGGCTTGTAAGTTTCATTTTGAATGAAAGCACAGATGCTCTCATCACTAGGGAATACATTCCACGATTCTATATTTTCAGGGATATGTGGATGATATAGAGATTCAAAAGTACAATCAGGTCATTGTGGAAGAATTTGTTGATTAGGAGAGGCTACAAAAACAGCTAACCGATCAGCCATTGAGTTCAATTCCCTCTTAACATGAGTAATGTTGAAAGATAGTAGGTTCGAGATAAGTGCCCAAACAGTTTGGGTGTATCGTTTCATCAACTTGTTGCTAGTGGAAGATATCTTACGTACAAGGTTCACAAAAAGCTCAAAATCCCCAAATACTATATGGTGACCACAAACCATATTATATGTGTTTTCAATGCCTAATAATAAAGCTTCAAATTCAGTAACATTGTTTGTGCAAGTAAACTCCAACCTATAAGATAAGTTATGAATTTTCCCCATAGGAGAGCACAAGATAATACCAACTCTGTTTCCTTCATTAGAGCATGAAACATCAAAGTGAATATGCCACATACCATCATCTAAGTCAATCTATTCCAAGGGAGTGTTATCCTCCTCGACAAAGATGGAATACACTCCTAGGTCCTCTTCTATATAATTCACATTAGGTTGTGGGATACTTTCTATGTAGGGTGAAATACTTCCCTCTCTAAGGACTATGATGTTTTTACCATTCCAAGGAACTGATAAGTGTTTCCCGTTGAGTGAGAGGTATCCACCCGTCAAATATTTCCAATAGCTTCCTAAGATGATCAAGTAGTTACTTATTGGCATATCAATTACCTGAATTTTAAGGGTTGTCCTTATTTCAGGGTGCACGCACAAGACCAAGGTCACATCCTTGATTTCACCTATGGTAGTTTGTTGTAGACTATTATAAGAGAGCATGATTCTGGCATTTTCATTTGTACAAGACAAGCCTATCTCTTCCATAATAATCTTTGACATTACACTTGGGCCCGAATCGTCGTCAATGAGGCAACAATGGGAAATCTTATCCATAATTATTACAGAAATATAAAAAGGGGGATTTTTTTACAGGGTATCTAAAGTTATGTACACCTACTTTATTTACAGATGAATCCTCTTCATCTACCTCTTCATATAGGTTGGCTACAATGAAATATCTTCCTTCCATGAATTGTTTTAGATGCTTCTATTGTTCAGGGATGAAAATCATGCCCAGAAGGGTTGCATCTGCTTTGATGTTGGCCAATTGATTTAAAATATTGTATTTGGAAGAGGGGAGAGGGGATGTAGTTCCTTGAATGTCAGGAGCCTTAGGAACCTAGACAATAGAAACTGGTGAGGATGAGCTTGGGCTAGAAGAATTGCGGGGAGAATCATATTTACCTTTGGGAGCATAGGATTTATTCCTAGTATTGATGATCATGACATCTTCTGGCTCTGCAAAGTCTAGTACAACGATAGTAGTTTCAGGTCTCTTAACAAATATTTTATCTCTGAAACTGTTATTTACCTCACAGGTAATTTCCTCATGGTGTTCTTCGAAAAAGTTACACCAACTACGAGGCATGATAGCTTTAGGATGAAAATTATTTTCATTTGGATTTATAAAGGGGGGTGCAGAAGAGGATGAATCTCCAAGAGTAAGAGGGGAGACATTTCCCTTTCACTTATACACTATCATATGATTATTCATGTCTTGTACAAGCTGTAAGAGGGTGGACATGTCTGTCTGTTTAACTGAATCTCCCTGAGGAAGACCTGTTCTTTCAATCCATTCTTCATACTCTAAAAAAATATGCAGAGCAGAACCAAAATTATCAATAGCCTTTTCCTCAAGCCTATGATGGTAGGGGGAAGGTAATGCATTATAATAATTCATGAAAGCGGCTTAGTTCTGAGGTCGAATGAGTTTAGGGATTCAATTGTATAATTTGGTGAAACGCAAGTTGAAGGACTTGATGGTCTCATGATCCTTGTAAGCGATGTTATTGTATTCTCGTAACTGCTCGGCTGGGCTTTTGGATTGCCCATTGGTGGATTTGAACCAATAGAATAACTCCTCCCAAGTAGATAAAATCTTAGGAGGGAGATTGAAGAAATCGGTCGCAACCTTCCCTTCAAGGGAATTGACAAATAAGCACATGCAAGTATTGTTGTCATTGGATCCTATGTTATGACAGGCATTAGAAAATGCCACCAAGTGTTCATTTGTAGTGATAGTGTTATTCCTTGAAAACCTAGGGAGATGCTCTTTGAATTCAAGAAGTGGACAAGTAGTAGGTTCTAGGTTAAGAGGAGAGGAAACATGCCACAATGTGGTTGTAGCATATTCTTCAAACTAAAAAATACCATACTTTTTAATGACTTTGGTGGGGTTTGTGGTAGATTGGACATAGACTTGGTGACTATATAATATACCAATCATTGACGAAGTTGAATATTGAGATGAAGAAGGACCTCCAGTGCCACCAGATCCACCACTAGATGCCATTTTGTGGACAATAGGTAAGGGAGAGAAAGACGAACTGGATGAATTAGACAAGTTTCTCCTTAGAGCACTTTGTTGGGTTGATAACACAATGTTCCTTCTTCTTATTTCAGCAATAGGATTGGTTTTAGGTGATAAGCCTCTTCTTCTCCTAGAAACATGAGGATCTAAGGACATGAAAAAAATACCGAAGATGAAAAAAAAAGAAAGTTACAGTTGATTCCTAAGCTGTCTATGTCTATCTTCCCAACGTTATTGGGCACTTATGTCTTGCTCAATTACTGCCCATGAATGATTAAGCCCAGCCCGGGTATTAACAGTGTCTAAAATGGTGTTAAACAAGTTTAAAGCAATGATGGTATGATCTTGAAGACTGGGCTCAATATTAGATTGCCTTGCAACAGGTACAGTCATTAAGAAATGAAACAATAAAAAAATCAATATAATAAAAATAGATATATTTGATGATAATCAAGCATAAAAATCAACCAGAGAGATATTGTCGATCTCCCCAGTATGGTCACCAAATAAATGTTGAGGAAAAGATATGAAATAATCTTACTCAATCATTTTCAGATCTCACTTGTCTAAAGCAAGATAGATGAGAATATCACCCTATGTTTATAGCCATCAAAAAATGTTTCCTCATCCATAAGTATTGGTTACAAGGGTTTAGGCTGATTTTTTTTATAAATGAAAGATTGTTGAAAAATTCAATATTTATGAAATTTTCTGAATATAACAGATGTAGAAATAAATGTAGAGACATAAGTAAAAATACCAAGTCAATAATTAACACAGATGAGACATAAATCAATCGCTTATTAATTCATTCCAATTTATCAAAAGAATCGTTCTCTTTACAAAATCCCCTGAGGAAGTTTGGACCAAAGTCAAACTTAGATGTCCCCGATGAAAACCATACAAAAGGACTTCTAACAGAAAGTAAAAAAATGAACTTTAAAAGCTGGAGCAGCGTGCCATAGATTGTTTCTGACTCGACTCTGCACAATATCCTATATCAGTCATGAAATTTAATTCACAAACAGACAAGTCTACACAAACTATAAAAAATAGATCAACACCTCTGAAAAACAAGTGTCTGAATGATGTAATTCAACCTTGAATCTTGTTGACTACAATAGGAACCTGCTATCATAAAAGAGAATTAGGCTTTCAATGAATTAAAGATTGAATGAAAACCGAATTATATCAATAAAACTCAAGAGAATACCTTAGTGTTCTTTCTCCTTCTATCCTCCTCTATTCTCCTTCTCTTTTTTCCTTTAAGCAATCAGAATTAGTTGAAGTAGTTAAACTACTTCTTTTAGTTAAGTTAACTAAAACTCAACTAACTTTTAGTTTAGGGGGGAAATTAATAAAATAATAATAAGGGTCTTAATAAATAATAACTAGTAGGTGGGACCCCTTGTGACTTCCTTTAGTTTCTTTAACAAGCATAAACACAACTAGTTAATCAATCAAACACATCCCTCCTTGTGGCTCCCATCATCACTCTCATAATTTGAAAATTAATATCAATGATAATTGAAACCATATCCAAAAAATATTGTGATGTCCAAAACTTGAGAAGTCAACTATTCTCAACAATCAATAAATAAAGACACTCAAAAACCATATTTGCCACTCCGGGAGGCAATTTTCCCCTTGTTGTTGTTGTCTCCCTTTGATTTCTCTAAATTTACCTTACGCTGTGTGGAGCCTTTAGGCCTTATCTCACTAATAACATGAGAGAAATCATCTCTCAAATGCATGCAGGATGATACAGATTTGGCAGAGTTGGAGGGGACAACAACAAATTTTCGTTTATCAGGTGCATGGTGGGCTTTAATTTTTAACCTCTTTCTTGTGTGGGAAGACTGTACTGGTGAGTGTCCAGGGGAAACTTGGAAAATTTGGTTAATCGATGGAGGAGAAGTAGGCAAAGACAAATTGGGCCAGCCACGATGTTGGGAGGTTGTCGAGTGGACAATCTCCTTCCATCCATCATTTTTAGGGACTTTAGGTTGTAACGAGACATGAGGGGGAACTAGGATACTAGGGACATGTGGGGATTGGAAAGGAGGCCTTTCTGGCCCAGGTTGGACCAGTCCTTGTCCATTCCAGTTAAAAAATCCAGCTTGGAATAACTAGCTCAAATCTTGTGAGTCTACATCAAAATGTATAGAAAACCTTGGCCTTCTAGGTCCCCTATTCCAATTTCCTCTTCCCCTGTTATTCTGGTCATGGCTACCTTTGCTGAAGAAGCTCATTCCTGTATGCATTATTTATTAGCAACTAGTTTCTTCAACAAACCATACATGACATCTCTTTAAATATGAAACAAATTTTGGCTCAACAACACATTAGACTCATGCAATCCAATCCATAAAAATCGTTTAATACTTGTCAATGAGCAGGGGGTGAATAAGGGTTATGGGATATATGAGGGATTGTATTGAGCGAAAAGTGGTAAACTGAAGGGGGGTAGATCATGATTACTGCTCAACAAATCATCAAACAATCAACTGTATTGTAATAACAAAACATATCAACTGTAACTCATCCCTGTGCCATCCTTCAATTGCTATAATATAGAGTTTTCATTTAACTATAATTTAATTTTAAGAACAGGGAGTGAATAGTGAATCTAGGAAGGTGAGGGGACTTGTAATGTGCGGAAAAGTTAGAGAATGACAAGGAATTAACGAATACTATTCATAACCACATCAAGTAATTGATAAACATAACCATGTACTCAATACAAAAAATACCATCACCAATTCAATAATTACAGTGTATCAATATTGTTCACTGTTCAACAATTAAATTCCTCAAAAAATTCTCAATTAGAACAGTCTGCAATCATAATCATAATTGAAACAACTTTCAACATTCATGTTAAGAAAATGCTTGGTCTTTAATTTTTTTTCTTTCCTTTTAAGAATTAAAAGAAAACACACAACAACATTGATCCACCTCTATCCCATAAGCATCACTACAAAAATATCATACCCTGTCTATCAATTCACGATCAACCAATTTAAAACATATGCACATGTCCCTTCCAAATTGAGCAGACTTCCAGAACATGCCCGATTTCATACATTCTTCAACATATCAACCAATATTTTTTGCAACAAAACCACAATCAATATAAAAACTGATCTTCAACACTGTCGATGCAATTATCTACAATATGCACGATGATTCCATAATAGATACACATTGAACACAATGAAATATCACAGTCACCATTTCCATAACTATCTATAACCCTAATTGGGCCTAGTGAAACACAAAGGAATTTCTAATTTTCAATTAACACCAAGCTGTAGAACACAATGATTCAAAGTATAAAGAAAAAGAGGAAGCCCCTTGATTGGATATTATTACTCATTCCCAATCACAACTTTTCAACCAATTTAATCATAAAAAGATGAGATAGGTACTCGATGCAAACTTTCATAACCACTTCACTTGATAAATCAATCTTTGACAACCAAGAGATACTCGACAAGAGAAAGAACAGTTGGGGACTTTAAAGTCGGGCTCTGTCACAACAAATACAAAGAGGCAATCAAGAGTGTGCTCAGTCATTAATCGCACAGAGAACTGGAGGTCCTCATAGGCACATCAATCGGAGGAAAAGACCCCTCCGTTACAACATAATAGAAAGCCATAGGGTTTCCGTATAACTCTCGGTCTGGGAAAATAGAACAATAGTTAGCCACAGAGGAAGCAATGACAGGTAGGGTAGAAAAAACAATGCACATAATGTGTTTTGCATTTGCAGAGGAGAAGCGAATGTCCAATGGACAATGACAGTTACCCAGAACACACATAGGTATAACCTCTGTCTATTTCTTAAGAGCCAAATCATTTGACAACAATGTCAGTGAGGATGCATAACCCGAGGCATAAGTTATATCGCCCAACAACCATAAGCATATATATCAACATTATGGCCACCCTAAGACCGATTCTTGAAATATTTTGGTGCTAAGACACTAAGCCCATGACCATGACTCTAAAAAAAACACAGCAACCAAATGGCAATCCAAACACGACTGGACAAAGTTACCCTCATAATTGTGAGGAAGCAACAAGCAATAATACATAGAGAGAAACCCTCCACAATTAAAACACAGAGTTATAATACCCATATTCATTTAAAAATCCATAGAGACTCATCACGATTTTAACCAACAGATCAACCATCAAATGCACAACTCAACCAAAACCAATTATTTTTCTTGCAATCCGAACAATTACACAATCATTCCAGAGAGAAGAATCATGCATTTACACAGTTTCAATTCTCAGGAAAACACAAACCCAAGCACTACTGAGCCATTGTTTGTTCATACACAGAGAGTAATTCATGGCTGGGTGAAAAAGAACCATACCTATAACCGAGAGATTAAAAGGGCGAGCTGGCTGAGCATTTTCTTCGCAAGCCTAAGATGCAGAGCTTAACCACCAACAGACCAAAATGAAAGAAAGAACCATACTAGGGTGACGAACTGATGGGGGGGAGTATGGAGTGATGTGCATTTACTGCACATTGATTCCATCTCCTATCCTATTCAATTCCAAAGTACAAGACAACCAACACTCACCATATCATTTAAACCATGTAATCAATTTCCAAACCATTGAAATCTGCGACAATATTTCTTGCCCAATGTGCCACCCAAAACATTCACGCTAACCCTTGGAAAGTCCTCATGTCATACCATATCATATGCGCCCCAAAATAACTCAAATGAAAATCGCATAGCCACTAACCAACCATATAATAGTTAGGACTCACACTAACATGTTTAACATTTCCATTTGCATATAATCCTTATCATAACTCAAACATAGATCCTTTCTTTTTAGGATTTTTTCATAAGCTTCTTTTCTTTTTTTTGGTTATGTCATTACTAAAATATTTCTTATGTATGTGTGGCCAGGTAATAAATCATGGTGATTTGTGACATAATTAAACATAGCAACTGTAAATATATGCCAATCATAACATAAAACTAATGCTTTGAATTGCAAAACATCCCATAAAATGCATCATCTTCCTGTCACTATGTCAAAATGAAACCAAGACTGGATTTTCAACCATATAGGACCCTGTAAGAAGCATCAAAACAACAACAAAAAATGTGTGATATGACTATCTCCGAGCCTCCAATCTACAAGGGGATCCCACCTACTAGTTTTAAATTATTAGCATAATTTAAATAATAGGGCTTTAACAATACTTTGTGGGAGAAATTCCTCATTGTGATTTTAATCGTCAACACGAGGCTCGTCTCCTACCTCTTTTTCCAGAACTGCTTGCTGATATGAACTCTCTAATGAGTTCTTGAGACTCTTAGATAGTCTCATTTTATCTCCCTTTCCCTCCTAGCAATATGGGATTTCCCCTTTTCCCTCCTGGAAGTTTATGGGATCACTAATTGGTCTCATCTCATTGACCTCCTGGCAATCTGAACCTTCATCACTAAGGCTCCTTCCTAACTCTTGTTTACAAATGTAAACCACATGCTCTGTGGCACTGAGGTTTTCAGCATGCTTCAACCACCTTCTCAATTTTTGTTGCTTCCTCTTGGAAAATAACTTCTAGACATGCCACCTTGCTTTCTTCTTCAAGGGCCACTCATATTTCCAACCTCCTTGAGCATCCTGCTACATCTTCAACATTAGCTTGTTAAGTTCTGCTCTGATCTCCTCAAGCTCTTTATCTCTCTGTTCTTTCTGCAACTACTGGAGGTATTCTCCTCGACCTCGCCTTTGGCCTTCAATAACCATTTCTTTGCTTTCATCCCACTTGGATGTCATGCTGTCCACTCTGCAACTGTGAGCACCTCCAAATTTCTCCTGCAACTCACCTAGTTGTCATATATCTATTGCACACTTGTAAACATAGCTTCACACACAGAGCATCAATATTCAGTCTCCTCTCACTTTTCTTATTGTCTGCAAGAAAAAATATGCTCTGATACCACTTGATTCAAACCCCCTCCTCCCCTCGAGGCTACTCGTCCTTCCGATCTAGGATCCTTCAAAAGGATAGAGTTAAATCGACTCTCAGGCTCCTTCTGAGCCCCAAAACCTTTTCCACAAGCCTATGTTTTCTTCCTCATGATTGTAACAATGAATGGGGATCCTCAACTCTTCACAAATTCCTTCTAAGATACCTTGTTCCAATCAGTGGGAAAATATGATGATACCCGAGGAATTCAGGACTTTCTTACTTCACCTGATGCATGCCTGTGCTGACCCAAACCTTTCAAGTCATTTCTTTAATCCTATGTGCCCTCAATTCAACTTTCAGGATCTATTCCCTTTTCCCTCCGGTGGCAACATCATGTGACCGATGGCTCAAAACCATGGGCTTATCCCAACAGGTGCTAATCCACACGCTCCACCTCGTGCTTGTTCCTTTTTCTAAAATTTGAAACACAATAGGCATTAACTCCCTTCACTAGGCCCCTTTCCTTATGGGACCATGGGATATGAACCAGGGATAAACTCAAAAGGCGCTAAGCCTCTGGGATTTGGGACTCTTGGCAACTGGTGCTTCTCCACGCTCCCAAACTGTTATAAGCCTTAGAGTTCATGGGATTGCTCCATGTGTCCACCTCCAAATCAGTGGTTGGTTTGGCTTCAGTCTTCGGGCCTCTAGGTGACTTGAAACTCCCTACTCCTCCTTGCTCCCAAAGTTTCCACTTGCCTAACTCCTTTCACAACCATCAGTTGTTGATTAGATCGACAGTCTCGATGGACTTCAGGACTTCAGTCTCCAAGAGTCCTCCACTCCTTCTTGATGTTTTCCCTCCCGAACGAGAAAGTAATGAAGGGCCAAATCAGATGCCACGTGTCCACCAATCTAATGGTTAGGATTTATTTCGGACTTCGAGCCTTTGGGAGCCTGGACTCATAGAATTTCACCTCGAGTTCCCTCCGAAGTGCTCTAGCACTGAAGAGTGGAATCATGTGATGCGTGTCCCCGCGAGATTCGACAACCAGAGATTTACTTCGCTCCTTTGGTCCTTCGACTATCATGGCTCCCTCACACTCCTTAAACCTCCGAATAGGAAAAGTGTCAAAGGTCTTAAGGGTTATCCACCTGTTGGTAGCCAATTCAATTTTTTCTATTGTCCTATAATCTGCCTACACCTATGTCTTCCGAACTTCAAATTGTCGTCGCATTTTTCAAATAGACGATATTTCATTTCTTGCGACACTTGCAAATTTTTCTCCATTAAGTTTTCACAACTGTAAGCGTGAAAACTTCTCCTTTCGAGGTCACATTTCGATCACTATCTGAACTGTCATCATCTTTTTATCGATATTTTCTATGGCACTTACCTTTTGTTTATCGTTATATGGCTGAAAGGACTTTTAAACTATGCTCATTTGGACATTCTTATATTGATTGCATAACTTGATTTTATTAAGTTTGTAAGTCATTGAGCATTTTTGGTTTATACTTCTTATGACTTGCCTTATCTTTTATAGGGTTTATGATTACATTTATATATATGATATAATCCTTATTGCTAAACTTTTTATAGCTCTTGGCTTGTCAATTTTATGAGTATCGATTGGCACAATGGTTTAAAACTTTTGATTTATACAATGGTGCATGGCTAACACTTGGTGTTGGTGTCACGATGAATGTCAATGGTTTTAAAAAACTATAGTTGATTTGGCGCGTTGGCATAACACTCACCATTTGATTCTTTGGTTGGCCAAACGATATGGTTTTTGAGCTATGCTATGATTGTTTGAACAGATGTGGAACTTGCCAGTTGTACTTTACCATAATTATTGTGCATGGCGGTGAATAACTCCACCACCCTTACATGCGCGCATGAATGCTTTCCCCCTTTGATCATTCATTGTTGTTAGACCGAATAGCTCTGCTCCTATGCGTTGGTGAATTCGAACCAAACACTTACAATGTGCTCGCACCATGGCCCCAGTCGTCTGAGTTGAACCCAGTGGCAACCAAGCCTTGTTGATGTTTGACAGTGCCCACAGTGACTTCGAGGAAAATGGGTGGCTTCCATTTATACAAAGATTCGAGGGTTTTAACCTCTGCGTAGCTCGACAATTTTCCATGACCTTTGATGGTTGTCAAGCCAAGGTCAACGATATTCAATTGGAAATTGATGAACAGTTTATCAGTCTTGCTACGGGTTTACCTACCACTGGACAACGATGGTCCAAGAATTGCAAAGTCGAGGAGGTCCCATGGACACTACTCTTCCAGTCGCGCAAAATTACCTCCTGTGATAAAGGTTTGCCAGTAACTATGCTTAAACAACGTTGGCATGATTTATTGATGATAATCAAGCAATTTGTGACCTGCGAAGGTTGGTACGGGTTTTTGTTCTTACACCACCTGCGTTTGCTTATGGTTTTTATGGGATATTAGCTCAATATGCCCTATTATTTGCATCAAATCTTGTTTAAAATGTCGAAGAAGTACAAAAGGCACCAGGCTGATAGTAGCCTTTTTCATTATGGGCTGGTTAAGCTTGTCGTTGTCTATCATTTGAGTCTACATGGAGATTGTTGGAGAAATTTCATTGCTCGGAATGATTTCGAGGATTTGAACCCTACACAGGTAGACAAACCTGTGGTGAGCGAGGTCAAGGTTGTACCCCCAGTACCCTACCGTATCCTGCTACCTAAACCCTTGGCCGACCTTCCTACCGACCTACCCCACACTGTGACTAAGAGTGTTGAGACTGTTAATCCTATGGGAAAAAAACTCAAGGCAAACCTCACTGCAAGCGCTAAAGGGAAAAAGAATGCCTGTTTGATTTCACAGATGGCAAGGAACAAGCCAAAACCCCCTATCAAGCCTAACCCTATCATTTTAAGTGAGGACTCTGATTCGGAAGTGGAGCGTTTCTTGGCTAGCGAATACCCCTATTCACAAGGTTTGTGTGCCGAACCCTCGTATGACTTTGTGTCAAACCTACCCCCCTGCCTACAGGATGACCTTAACTACCCAGGCATTAAGTTGCCTTGTGAAGCCTCGGTCATTTATCCAAACCCTCTCCTGCTCTGTCTAAACCTACAGTGCCACCCTGTGATCAATGCAATTCATGGTTAGAGAGATATTATCTTGATGTTTCGATTCTCGAGTCAAGAATTCAATCTTTGGAGGACCAGGTTGCACTGCTTATCAGTCAAAAGGCCAGGCTACAAGCGATTGATAAGAAACAAAAGACGACAGGCTCCATCTTGTTTAAAAATGTGGAATCAGCCACGACTTTCGTGAATTCTAAGTTGGCATAATTGAGCGACCTCGTCATCACACATGTATGTTTTGATATCACTTGTTTATATAACGATTCAAATTCAGTTTTAAACAGCTCTGTTTAAAACATTGATTGGCTCTGTTACATTGTATGCATTCTATACATAGCTTTGCTTTAACTAAATGGAATTTCGTTTTTCCCAGTTTAGCTTCTCTTAGATTTTCATCGATTTGATTGATCTTAGTATGGATTTTATTTGTTTGATTGAGTTAAAATGGATGCTCTGCTATCAATTGAAGTTGTTTGTATCTATTCTAGAGGGGAGCTGTTTCTCATATTCAATTTTGAATACAATCACATTTCGATTCGATTTCGTTATAATGCATACGCTATGATTGGTAACGATTTCGATGAGGTTAATTGTTCCGGTTTGTTGTGCCATTATGACTTTCAAAGAACATGATTTCAACTCAAATCATTTCCAAAGTGACTCTGTTTTTTTGGAAACAATGCTTTTTATTTTACGCCTGTACAAACGCGCTCAAATCATAAAACAAATTTAATTCATAATGAGTATGCTAAAACCTAGCTGGTTAATTCACATTGGTTTACTGTTAGCTCGACCATGTTATCAGTTGGATTCGTATTTGCGATGGATACTCTGTTTGAATTTGATTTGTAAAATGAGATTGGTTATATCCGGATTCACGATTTTTTTCTATGTTAAACTCGGTCATGATTCATTTGAAATCAATGATTTCATTCAAAACCAATCAAGTTTATTTGCCCATTTTACAATAATCAATTATCACTTATGTCGATTCTAATCAAAGCCAAATTAATTTGGTTACGATTTTGTATGAGATGATTCTCGTCCCTGTTTGAATTGGTCTACCTATCGCGTGAATCGTTTGATGTCATGACAGTTATAACAATTTTAAAATGATTCTGTTTTGAGCTGATCGTATCTCCTATTGTTGGAAAAACACAACGTTTGCTTGTCATTTGTTTGATTGCATTACTTTTCGAATTGGATATGAAGCGATTTTTAAAACTGTTTGGTTCTGTCTACCCGATTATGATCTAAGCAGTATGCCTATTTCTCTATTCGGTTATTGAAATTTGATTCTATTGGATTGCAAATGATATAACATTTTCAAATGAAATGATTTGTTATTGGTTGTTAATTCAATTTGATTTTATTAAAAAGATTTGATTCAATTTCAATTCTAATCCTGTATGTTATTTTAGACTAGCTACAGAATCAGATGATTCTGTAGCTAAGTCTGTAGAATTAGATTTTTATTGTTTTGCTAATAAAATATCTTTCTGACTTTTTATTTTTGGTCCATTGCAGATGAATTCTAAATTTAATTGGATTTGATGAGAAGTTAGGGGATATTTGAAATATTTTGGTTTCATTTTAGTTTCCTAGTTTAGTTGATCTTGGGAATATCTTCCCAGATTATGTAAACAGTTTGATAACTGCCACAGGGAGGTTTTACCCTGTGGAGAAACTTATAAATACTTATTATTTTGTAATAATGATGATCCTTATTCGTGGGAGAACAAGGATATGGAATTTTAATACAGACTGAGATGCAATTTGATATTCTGCTACAACTTTAGCTTTTCATAATATCAATATATTGTTTCATGTTTATTTGTATCTATTTGCATCTGGTTAATGACTACTTTAGCTATCTTAGTCTTTTGCAAATGATATAATTTGATCAATATAATCCATATCTGATTTCTTCCAAGTGTTTAAAAAACACAACAATTGTTTGATTCAGGTTGTGAACGACAGATTTCTCTTCTTCATAAGTTGAATTATCAACTATAAGTTTTTTCATAACAGGTTTCCCTTATTGCAGAGATTTATAAATCATATAATTGTTATGATTTTTTATGTCTTGTTTGTCCTATAAACAATTCAAAGAGCAGCGCAACCTATCGTTTACGAGAAGCTTCTGAATCATCCAGTGCAAGTTTCCTTCCTCCGACCAGCTTCGAAGTCATCATACACAGGACAAATCTGGAGCGTTTCCAGGTCAGTTTGTCATTTTTTTAGTATATTATTAGTAGTTTAGTTTAGATATAAGTTTAGTTAGATATATGTGTGTTTAGTATATTAGATTGTTTAATTTCGGTAAGTTTTATTTCTTGTTCATAAAATCAAAAAATCAACAAAAGCACCTCTTGCTGTCTTAGGGCAGAATATTCATGAGTTTTGTAGGTTTTAATTAAATCTGTAAATTGTCTATATTGTACATTTTGTGAATAAGTGATATTGCAGTTAGTAATTAGATAATTGATTAGAGTTAGTATAATATTAATTAGTAGATTGTATATAGTATAGTTAGAGTAGTTTAGTTTAGTT
>ML820786.1:137263-170881 GCA_009831015.1 Picea engelmannii
CAATCACAAATCCTACTGCAGGAGGATCTGGGATACCTCCTTCACCACCTCCCTCATCTCCTTCCTCTTCTGGAGGAGATTCCTCTTCTGACGAAGGCAATTCACCTTCTCAGCCTTCCACACCCACTACCCCAATGGAAAATTAGAACAACCCTACTAGACCCTGGTTGGACCAGGATGCTGTAGCTGTACCTGGAGCCCATCACCCTTTACCTAAGCACCCGAAGAAATGGATTCCCAAGTTTGATCCTGATTCAAAACAGATAGATGAAGATCATATCAAAAAAATTATGTTATCCATCAGACTCCGTAATGTTGAACATGAAGACGTTGTCTGTAGGTTGTTCCCTTATACTTTTGAGGGTAATGCATCCACTTGGTACTTTTCCCAACAGCCCCATACCATCGTGTCTTGGGAAAAGTTTGAGTCATGCTTTTTGGAAAAATTCGGAGATGGTAAACCTCCGAAAGTCTTAGTCATGGATCTTTCAAGCTTAAAAATGAACCCAAAAGAAAAAGTTAAAGATTTTAATCAAAGATTCTTAACGCTTAAAAATCGAATCCCTACAGATTCTATGCCTGCTGAGAGTCTTGTAATAGCTTACAACACTAAAGCTCTACATCAAAGTATAGCTATTTGGGTAAAACGATCTAAAAAGGCCACGTTGTTAGAAGCCTTCGAGGAGGCTAGCCAGATTGAAAAAGACATACTTAGTCTTAAGGACTCATCTAGCAACGAAACTGAAACTAGTTCTTCTTCCAAAAAGAAGATTGAAATTCTCCCTAGACCTACTCAAAGCAAGACACAACCTGAAAAATTTGATTTGGAAAATTTAACTAAAGTTGTTCAAAAACTGTCTAATCAAGTTATAGATTTAAAAAGGTCAACTGAAGAAGCTTCCTCGAGTAAGGGACCCTACAAACCCCCTTTTCGAAAGCCTTTTCCTACCAACTGACCTAACCCAAACCCCGAAGGCTTAAATCTAGAAAGTTTGCAATGTGCCCTTCAGACAATTCTAGAAGCCCAAGATAACTTGATGCCCCCTGAGATTCCTGAGGAGGTAGCAGAACCAGAGACAATTCCAGAAGAAGAGTCTTCTCCAAACATTTTTGGACACTTCTCGGATAGCATCTTTCAAGCTAACTTCGAGACTGTTCACCCTTACAACACTAGGAGTAAGACTACAAATAAGCATTCTACCAAGAACACTACAACTTCACCTCCAAAGCCATCTAAATCAGTACAAACTAAACAGAGCAATGTCATCCCTAACTTAGATTATGATGTTGTTGAAGATCTTAAAAAATTAAGGGCTAACATTTCTATTTATGAGTTACTGAAGTTTCCATTTTTGTTACAGAAAATGTTGCAAAATATTTCAGAGAACGACAAGAATGGTAACTCAAATGGTAACAGGGTTGTGCAAAGCAAAGTTCCGCAAAAGACTTCCACTAAAAATACTCCTGATCCTCAAGATAAAGGAAGCCTTCCCGTAGCCCCTGCAAATAATGTAAATAATATAAATAATAATGTAGATAAAGTAGCATTAGAAACTACGAGTAATAAGCCACAAGCTACTACTCTTAGTACTCACAAGAATGTACCTCCATTTCTTTTAACTTTCGAGATTTTCAATAGAAATGTGCATAATTGTATGGTGGACTCAGGAGTGTCATCTAATGTGATGCCTTGGTCTGTTTGCCAAAAGATTAACACTGAAGTGGAACCATCTACTTTGAAAATCATACAACTTGATCGGACAAATGTTAAAGTTATAGGCGAACTAAAGAATGTATTGATTAGATTATCGTCTAACCCTAAGGTTCATCAGGTTATTGATATAATTGTTGTGGATATTCCAGAAGTGTATGGTCTGTTTTTGAGCAGGGACTGGTCGGAGAAGCTGCATGGTTACTTCGCAACAGATTGGTCTCATTTATGGCTTCTAGAGAACGGTAAGCCTAACAAGATCAGGGTGAATCGTGAGCACTACCTTAAGTTCACGGTCACATATTTAAATGATCCTAACGAACCATATACACCTCTTTCTGATTCACCCGAAGTCCAAGGGATGGACACCTTCTTCGGAAATTTCATGGATGAGGTTTCACCTATCATCAATCCTGAACAGCAGTCTGAGATCGTAGCATACATGCAACCAACAGCTTCTATGCAACAGTCCCATGAGCCCGATGGAAATCAAATTTGGTCTCTATATTTCGACGGTTCTAACTCTAAAGAAGGATCTAGTGCAGGCTGCATCATTATCGATCCGGCAGGTAACAAGACATTAATGGCTTGTAGACTAGAATTTGAATGTACTAACAATATCGCAGAATATGAGGCTTTACTGCAAGGTCTCAGAAAATCCTTGGATATGGACATTCAAAACCTGGTTGTATTTGGTGACTCTGAAATAGTGGTTAGATAGGTAAGAGACTCTATACACTGTCTTTCCCTGCATCTCAAAAGTTACCAGTCTGAGGTATGGAGTTTAATGAATAAATTTTCTGCTTTCAATATAAATTCCATTCCTAGATTAAATAATGTTGAAGAAGATCTATTAGCTAATGTAGCCTCTAAACTTCTTCCTGCAGAAGGCTTATCCCCAAACGCATTCTTCGTCGAGCTATTGTTTCGACCATCTGTTCCTGACAATATCACAAACTGGAGAGTATTTGACAATGATCAATAGATCATTAACTTTCTGCACATGGAAGAAACCTTTCAAGGTGCAGTGATAGATGAACGCGCTCACGACGACAATTTGCACGATTTTACGGTAATACCTGATCCGAAATCTCCTGAAGCTCTATCGGATATGGTAAATTTCATACCCAAATCCATAGTTAGATTAGAAAAGTTTTATGATTTTGAAGATAAATTTAAAAAGGCGGTCAATTGTAAAACTAATAGTTCCTCATTGTCTTATGAAAAAGTTAATTTAGGAACTAGTGAAAATCCTCAGTACATTAGCTTAGGCTTGGGATGTTCTAAGCAAGAAAAAGCTGTTTTTGTTAAATTATTTAAAGAATTTAAGGATGTCTTTGCATGGACATACGATGATCTCAAAATGTTCGATCCTAATATCATACAACATGTCATCCCAATGAAGCCCCAAACCTTACCCTTCCAACAGAAGCTGAGGAAGATGCACCCTAAACTTGAACCGACCGTTCAAAAAGAATTGAATAAACTCCTAAGTGCTAAAATAATTTTTCCTGTTAGGCACACTCAATGGGTGTCCAACCTTGTCCCAGTACGAAAGAAAAATGGGGAAATCCGACTTTGTGTCGATTTTCAAAACCTCAATATAGCGTCTGATAAAGACAACTATCCTGTCACGCCCATGGAACAGATCCTTCAACAAGTATCTGGTTCCAAGAGGCTATCCTTACTGGATGGTTTCTCTGGATACAACCAAGTCTTGATGTCTCCGCCAGACCAACTAAAAACTACTTTCCGTACCCCGTGGGGCACTTATGCTTATCGAAAAATGCCCTTTGGATTGATTAATGCTGGTGCTACCTTTCAGAGAGCAATGGACATTGATTTTCGAGGCTTAATCAATCACTCCATCGTAGTTTACTTAGATGATGTGACCGTTTATTCTAAAAACAAAGACGATCATCTAGCTCATTTACGAGCCGTTCTGCTACAATGTCATAAATACGACATCTCCTTGAACCCCAAGAAGTCCATGTTTGTATTAGAACAGGGTAAACTCCTAGGATTCATTCTATCTAGTGATGGGATGATTATTGACCCTGAAAGGACTCAAGTCATTGCTAAACTTCCCCCACCTAGATCCAAAAAATCCATGCAGTCTTTCTTAGGCCAGGTTAATTTCGTGAGAAGATTTGTCCCCAGTTTCTCCGAAATGGTCAGGCCTCTACAGAACCTGATTAAGAAAGACACTCAATATCACTGGGGACCCACATAAAACCAAGCTTTTAATGCTATAAAGAAGGCCATAATAGACGCTCTGTCTCTCATGATCCCTGACTTCTCTCAAGATTTTACACTATACTTTTTCCTTTGATCGTTCCTATGCTGCAGTCCTAACTCAGAAGAATTCCGATAATAATGAAGTACCCATTGCCTTTATGAGCTCTGCTTTCAAAGGTGCTGAACTTAACTATCCAATGGTTGATCGGCAAGCCTACACTGTTTTCAAAGCAGTTAAGCATTTCCGGTCCTATCTTTTGAAGTCAAGGACAAAAATCATTGTCCCCTACCCTGTCGTAAGAAACTTGTTAGTGCAGAAGGAGTTAGGAGAGAAGAGAGCTAACTGGGTCACCTCCTTGTAGGAGTATGAATTTGAAATCACCCCAGCTTAGATCATGAGAGGCCAAGGGTTGTGTAAGTTGGTTGTTGATTCAGAAATAGGACCGCAAGAAGAAAGTGATACGTCAAACACAAAACAACGCGATCAATGTTTAATTAGTTGTGCGCAAAACCTCATTAGTCCCTGGTACGACGATATTAGATACTGTCTTGAACATGGATCAACACCTCATCACCTTGACCCCGCCAAGAGAAGAGTGTTGAGACTAAAGTCCACCTCCTTTCATCTAGTTAACGATATACTATTTCGTCAGGATTTTGACAGCGTACTAATGCGCTGCCTCGAAAAAGACGAAGCAGAAAAAGTATTGCTTGAGTTGCATGCAGGAGAAGATGGTGGTCACTTCGGTGGTGACACCACTGCTCATAAGGTTTTAAGAGTTGGTTACTACTGGCCCACACTTTTTAGGGACGCCCATGCCTTGTGTCGTAAATGTATCATCTGTCAGAAAGCATCAGAGCAGTTGCAAAAACCAGCCTTTCCCTTGCAACCCGTCTCAGTAGATTCTCCTTTCCAGCAATGGGGCATTGATATCATAGGTCCTGTTAACCCTCCATCCTCACAAAAACACAAGTATATTGTGACGGCCACATATTACTTTACACGATGGTCTGAAGCTGCTGCACTATGAACTATTAACACAAGTCAGGTGATTGCTTTTCTAAACTCGAATATTATCACCCATTTCAGTATTCCTGATTGTCTAGTCTTTGATAACGCTTCATACTTTTCTTCTCTTGAGATGAGTGAGTTTTCCTTGGAGAAAGGAATGAAACTGAAGTATTCTGCTAGTTACTACCCCCAGGGCAATGGCTTAGCATAATCAACAAACAAGAACTTGATCAAAATTATCAAGAGAACCGTGGCTGAAAATCACAAGAATTGGTACAATGCACTACTGAACGCACTATGGGCTGATAGGGTAACATCCTAAGCCGCTATAGGTGACTCCCCCTTTTTTCTCGTTTATGGCAGAGAATCCATTCTGCCACCTCACATTCTTTTTCCTTCGCTTCAGTTGTCACAAAAAGTCCAAGAAGAAGATTGTCCCCCTTTAGAAAGCCACATTAACGCTTTGATGAAGTTGGAAGAAGTAAGAGCCCAAGCTAAGCGTAAATTAGATCAACATCAACAATTGATTAAAAGATGGTTCGATTCTAATTCTGCTTCTGATAAGAACTTTGAAGTAGGCGATCTCGTCTTAAAGTGGGACAAACCACACGAAGGAAAGGGTGAGCACACCAAGTTTCAAAACTTATGGCTTGGGCCATTTTTAATTGTTGAAAAGTTGGGTCCTAGTTCCTTTCGATTACAGAATCTTGAAGGGCAACTTGACACCTATCCGGTGAATGGCCAAGCCCTGAAAAGATACTTTGCTTGATAAGTACCCTTGTATATTATGTAAATATTTCGTTTTTGTTTTTATTTTTCGTTTGCTTTCTGTTTTGATTTTGATTTGAATTGATCAGTTTTTTGTTTTTTTTGAAAAATACGCATACCTGTGAATTGAGCCATTCAGACAAAGACGATAGAAAAATTTCTTCACTGAAATAACTTCTGAAAGTTTGTATAAACATCAATGATATATTGCTAAATTGATATCTACATTGAAAAATTTTGTTGTTTGAAAGAAGTTTACTGATTTCAATCTTTGAGAAAAGTTTGTCATGATCATCTATTATCTTTTTACGCTGTCTCTTTTCCGTAAAGGAATGACTCAAAAAGATGTCTCCCTGTCACAGGAAGTTGTTTTTATAAATAAAACATCTCTGGAGATGAATAAAGGACAGTGTTAAAAAATTCTGATGAGGTCTGAAAAAATATGTTAAAATATCAAGATTATCAGCGTCACCCCGCTCAGTTATCTACAAAAGAAAATAAAAATAAAATTATTAATAAGAGTTGTGGGAAGTGCTTGTAAACCCGCCGAGATACTGAACAGGTCTGCTGGCAGTGGGTAAATGCATGCATGGCGCCAAGACAACTTCGTTGGGGTACTGAATAGGCCCGCTGGAAGCGAAGCAATGTTGGGTACATGAGAATCTGTAAAAGATATGAGAAACCTCTTTAATGTCTTTTATTCTGATCTAGAACTTCTTGACAGGATACAGATGTCAGAGTGGGTTAAATGGCAACCCTGTCGAGGCTGTGGACGCTTGCTGGCAGTAGTGTCCATGCCAACAGTATTGAAGATTTTATCTTTAATATCGTGACTTGATGATATTAAGACTGTTATTGGTTTTCATCTTTTAAAACACTGTTGGAAAAGATGGTAAATGATGATGTTTGTACGATTTTCTGGTTCTTGTTTTTGAGTTGAAATTTTCTTTGCTGTCCTAATCTGAAATTATTTCTTTTACAGAGATAACTGCTTCTACCAGTGTGTCTCCATTGTTGGCAGCCAATTCAATTTTTTCTATTGTCCTATAAGATGCCTACACCTATGTCTTCCAAACTTCAAATTGTCGTCGCATTTTTCAAATAGACGATATTTTCATTTCTTGCGACACTTGCAAATTTGTCTCCATTAAGTTTTCACGACTGTAAGCGTGAAAACTTCTCCTTTCAAGGTCATATTTCGATCACTATCTGAACTGTCGTCATCTTTTTATCGATATTTTCTATGGCACTTACCTTTTGTTTATCGTTATATGGCTGAAAGGACTTTTAAACTATGCTCATTTGGACATTCTTATATTGATTGCATAACTTGATTTTATTAAGTTTGTAAGTCATTGAGCATTTTGGTTTATACTTCTTATGACTTGCCTTATCTTTTATAGGGGTTATGATTAAATTTATATATATGATATAATCCTTATTGCTAAACTTTTTATAGCTCTTGGCTTGTCAATTTTATGAGTATCGATTGGCACAATGGTTTAAAACTTTTGATTTATACAATGGCGCATGGCTAACACTTGGTGTTGGTTTCACGATGAATGTCAATGGTTTTAAAAAACTATAGTTGATTTGGTGCGTTGGAATAACACTCACCATTTGATTCTTTGGTTGGCCAAACGATATGGTTTTTGAGCTATGCTATGATTGTTTGAATAGATGTGGAACTTGCCAGTTGTACTTTACCATAACTATTGTGCATGGCGGTGAATAATTCCACCACCCTCGCATGCGCGCATTAATGCTTTCCCACTTTGATCATTCATTGTTGTTAGACCGAATAGCTCTGCTCCTATGCGTTGGTGAATTCGAACCAAACCCTTACCATGTGCTCGCACCATGGCCCCAGTCGTCCGAGTTGAACCCAATGGAAACCAGGCCTTGTTGATGTTTGACAGTGCCCACAGTGACCTTGAGGAAAATGGGTGGCTTCCATTTATACAAAGATTCGAGGGTTTTAACCTCTGCGTAGCTCGACAATTTTCCATGACCTTTGATGGTTGTCGAGCCAAGGTTGGCGATATTCAATTGGAAATTGGTGAATAGTTTATCAGTCTTGCTACGGGTTTACCTGCCACTGGACAACGATGGTCCAAGAATTGCAAAGTCGAGGAGGTCCCATGGACACTACTCTTCCAGTCGCGCAAAATTACCTCTTGTGATAAAGGTTTGCCAGTAACTATGCTTAAACAACATTGGCATGATTTATTGATGATAATCAAGCAATTTGTGACCTCTGAAGGTCGGTACGGGTTTGTGTTCTTACACCACCTGCGTTTGCTTATGGTTTTTATGGGATATCAGCTCAATATGCCCTATTATTTTCATCGAAGCTTGTTTAAAATGTTGAAGAAGTACAAAAGGCACCAGGCTGATAGTATCCTTTTTCATTATGGGCTGGTTAAGCTTGTCGTTGTCTGTCATTTGAGTCTACACGGAGATTGTTGGAGCAATTTCATTGCTCGGAATGGTTTTGAGGATTCGAACCCTACATAGGTAGACAAACCTATGGTGAGCGAGTTCAAGGTTGTACCCCCAGTACCCTACCGTATCCTGCTACCTAAACCCTTGGCTGACCTTCCTACCGACCTACCCCACACTGTGACTAAGAGTGTTGAGACTGTTAATCCTATGGGCAAAAAACCCAAGGCAAACCTCACTGCAAATGCTAAAGGGAAAAATAATGCCCGTTTGATTTCACGGATGGCAAGGAACAAGCCAAAACCCCCTGTCAAGCCTAACCCTATCGTTTTAAGTGAGGACTCTGATTCGGAAGTGGAGCGTTTCTTGGCTAGCGAATACCCCTATTCGCAAGGTTTGTGTGCCGAACCCTCGTATGACTTTGTGTCAAACCTACCCCCCTGCCTACAGGACGACCCTAACTACCCAGGCATTAAGTTTCCTTGTGAAGCCCCGGTCATTTATCCAAACCCTCTCCTGCTCTGTCTAAACCTACAGTGCCACCCTGTGATCAATGCAGTTCGTGGTTAGAGCGATATTATCTTGATGTTCCGATTCTCCAGTCAAGAATTCAATCTTTGGAGGACCAGGTTGCACTACTTATTAGTCAAAAGGCCAAGCTACAAGCGATTGATAAGAAACAAAAGATGACAGGCTCCATCTTGTTTAAAAATGTGGAATCAACCACGACTGTCTTGAATTCTAAGTTGGCATAATTGAGCGGCCTCGTCATCACATAGGTATGTTTTGATATCACTTGTTTATATAACGATTCGAATTCGGTTTTAAACAGCTCTGTTTACAACATTGATTGGCTCTGTTACATTGTATGCATTCTATACATAGCTGTTTTTGACTAAATGGAATTTTGTTTTTCCCAGTTTAGCTTCTCTTAGATTTTCATCGATTTGATTGATCTTAGTATGGGTTTTATTTGTTTGATTGAGTTAAAATGGATACTCTGCTGTCAATTGAAGTCGTTTGTATCTATTCTAGACAGGAGCTATTTCTCATATTCAATTTTGAACACAATCACATTTCGATTCGATTTCGTTATAATGCATACGCTATGATTGGTAACGATTTCGATGAGGTTAATTGTTACGGTTTGTTGTGCCATTATGACTTTCAAAGAATAGGATTTCAACTCGAATCATTTCCAAAGTGACTCTGTTTCTTCAGAAACAATGCTTTTTATTTTAAGCCTGTACAAACGCGCTCAAATCATAAAACATATTTAATTCATAATGAGTATGCTAAAACGCAGCCGGTTAATTCGCATTGGTTTACTGTTAGCTCAACCATGTTATCAGTTGGATTCGTATTTGCGATGGATACTCTGTTTGAATTTGATTTGTAAAATGAGATCGGTTATATCCAGATTCACGATTTGTTTCTATGTTAAACTCGGTCATGATTCGTTTGAAATCAATGATTTCGTTCAAAACCAATTGAGTTTATTTGCCCATTTTACAATAACCAATTATCACTTATGTCGATTCTAATCAAAGTCAAATTAATTTGGTTACGATTTTGTATGAGTTGATTCTCGTCCCTGTTTGAATTGGTCTACCTATCACGTGAATCGTTTGATGTCATGACAGTTATAACAATTTTAAAACGATTATGTTTTGAGCTGATCGTATCTCCCGTTGTTGGAAAAACACAACGTTTGCTTGTCATTTGTTTGATTGCATTACTTTTCGAATTGGATATGAAGCGATTTTTAAAACTATTTGGTTCTGTCTACCCGATTATGATCTAAGCAGAGTATGCCTATTTCTCTATTCAGTTATTGAAATTTGATTCCATTGGATTGCAAATGATATAACATTTTCAAATGAAATGATTTGTTATTGGTTGTTAATTCAATTTGATTTTATTAAAAAGATTTGATTCAATTTCAATTCTGATCCTGTATGTTATTTTAGGCTAGCTACAGAATCAGATGATTCTATAGCTATGTCTGTAGAATTAGATTTTTATTGTTTTGCTAATAAAATATCTTTCTAACTTTTTATTTTTGGTCCATTGCAGATGAATTCGAAATTGCATTGGATTTGATGAGCAGTTAGGGGATATTTGAAATATTTTGGTTTCATTTTAGTTTCCTAGTTTAGTTGATCTTGGGAATATCTTCCCAGATTATGTAAACAGTTTGATAACTGCCACAGGGAGGTTTTACCCTGTGGAGAAACTTATAAATACTTATTATTTTGTAATAATGATGATCCTTATTCGTGGGAGAACAAGGATATGGAATTTTAATACAGACTGAGATGCAATTTGATATTCTGCTACAGCTTTAGCTTTTCATAATATCAATATATTGTTTCATGTTTATGTGTATCTATTTGCATCTGGTTAATGACTACTTTAGATATCTTAGTCTTTTGCAAATGATATAATTTGATCAATATAATCCATATCTGATTTCTTCCAAGTGTTTAAAAAACATAGCAATTGTTTGATTTATGTTGTGAACGACAAATTTCTCTTCTTCATAAGTTGAATTATCAAGTATAAGTTTTTGCATAACAGGTTTCCCTTATTGCAGAGATTTATAAATCATATAATTTTTATGATTTTTTATGTCTTGTTTGTCCTATAAACAATTCAAAGAGCAGCGCAACCTATCATTTATGAGAAGCTTCTGAATCATCCGGTGCGAGTTTCCTTCCTTCGACCAGCTTCGTAGTTATCATACACAGGACAAATCTGGAGCGTTTCCAGGTCAGTTTGTCATTTTTTAGTATATTATTAGTAGTTTAGTTTAGATATAAGTTTAGTTAGATATATGTGTGTTTAGTATATTAGATTGTTTAATTTCAGTAAGTTTTATTTCTTGTTCATAAAATCAAAAAATCAACAAAAACACCTCTTGCTATCTTAGGGAAGAATATTCATGAGTTTTGCAGGTTTTAATTAAATCTGTAAATTGTCTATATTGTACATTTTGTGAATAAGTGATATTGTAGTTAGTAATTAGATAATTGATTAGAGTTAGTATAATATTAATTAGTAGATTGTATATAGTATAGTTAGAGTAGTTTAGTTTAGTTTTAGTTTAGTTTGTTTTATTTATTGTTAGTTAGTTTAGTTTGTTTTATTTAGTTTTAGTTAGTTTAGTTTTAGTTAGATTAGTTAGTTTAGGTTAGTTTTCTCTTTGGTTTTCCTAGGACCTTAGAACGGCGAATGAAGCCGTTAAACCCATCAGGTTGGTTCATTCCAAACGGCTTGGGTTATTAGACAACCTCGAACCAGTTCCACTCTCTCAGTTGATGGGCGGTCAATTTCGCCCGTCAACACCACCTTGCAACTTCCCTAGGTCTAATGGTTGTCGGTCCTCCATTCCTAGATCTAACAACTAAGATCTAGTTTCCCCATGTGTGCTCCTCCGCTTGTCTGGACGTAGACCTAATAGTCCAGATCTCTCTTGGCTGTCGATCCAATGATGCCAGTAGATCCTCCTATTTCACTTCACTCCTCCCTTCTGATAGGGAATTTGAAAAGATTCAAACACTGTGGCATTTGATCCTCCTGCGAGCCCAACTGATTGGGTCTCGACTTCCAATTCTAGGAAACACTATCCCTCTTGATCTTGAATTATTAAAACTCAAAGGGGCTTGGCCCTTTGAACTTTCTTCCACAATTCCAAGTGACTTGGCTTCCATCTGCGCTATTGGAAGCACTATTCCGCCTAAGATTATACTTGCTCGAACCTAAAGAGGTTCAGTTCTTTTTCTTCCTTCGAGGACTTCTAGTACCCTCCTGGCACTCCACGCTCTTCCTCCCAAGATTCTAAAATGGGAATAATTTCACCCTTGCATGAACTCTGCAGTGTCTTCACAATTCGATCCTGTGAGGGTCCTTGGCCTCTGTGTGCCTTGTAGAGCCTTTGTGCACAATTGCACTACTCTTCCTGATATTTGTAAAGTCTGAAATACTTTACCTCTGGTGCACTCCTTGCACTTGTATCATTTGAGACCTTCTCAACACTAGTTTAAGTGTTGGACTGGTGCACACCTTGCACAACTCTTTTCTTAGGTCCTGAACTCTTCAGGCTCATTGATGCATTCTTCACCCTTACTCAATGCACACTTGCAGAGCTCTTCCCCAGAGTGTTCAACAACTCTCGTTCTCCTCCTTCAACTGGGTACCAGAGTGTTCAACAACTCTGGGGTGTCTTCCCTGACACTATTCTCTCACAAAAATCTAAATAAATTTCTCTTGTGCACTCCTTGCACTTGCTTAAAGCACTCATTGTTGAGCTTACATAGTATTCAATAACTTTAGCTGTGCTTTCTATGAACATTCTTTCCTGTAGAGTGTTCGGTAAATTTGAGGCTCCTCCTGAGTTTGAAATCATTCTAGTGTGCTCACCTGTCATGTTCTCTTCTGGAATGAAATAGAATTCAGATGCGCACTCCTTGCTTTGGCTACAGAGGCTTCAACGCTTTGTCATGCACTCCTTGCACTAGCCTAAGGAACCCATACCATTCTGCAAACTCACACAAAGAGAGGGAATTATATCTTACCCTACAATTGAAACATAATTTCATGTGTGTCTACAACATATAATGACAAACATACAACATTCATAAAAATTCAAGAAACTATGAACACAGGCATAGAAAACTCATAGACAGGAAAACTGCTCTTTCTATTAATCTTTGAATTTCAATTACAATGTGTACAAAGCTCAAACTTCAATAGAGTCTCAGATCTCTCCTCCTTCTCCTTTATGCATTATAAATAATTGATTACAAGGTTTTTTTACAAAAGAGGGGCTCCTCGAGCCTTCCCTCCAACTCATCTGTAACACCCCAGGTTTTGAGACCCATATTAAATAATTTTGTTAATTTTCAAGAGTCTAGAGGGCCCAAATAATTAAAAGAGGATAGTGTGCCTAAGAAATCTAATGTTTTGATCATTATTAATAATACACACATCGCTAGCTACTAGATGGACAAGGACTAGAGTTATAGGAGGCTATGATTCCATAAGAGAGGGGGCTTGAGGGGCTAAATGTTATTTCCTATTTTAATTAACCTTTTGTATAAGGGAGTGGATTAGCTACGTGAGCTTCTTGGGGGAGGCCAAGAGGTTCTTGATTCCCCATGAAATACTTAAACCCGCCTCTTGAATGTTGGGGGGGGGGGTTGGCTGATGGCTCATTCACTCATTTTCTCACTCGCTCCTTCATTCTCTTATGCATTCATTCACTTGCTCACTTGTTCATTCACCCCATCCTTAACTATCACTCATTGATCCATCCTCATCCGCATCTTGGCTTGGGAAAGGGAAACAAACAATCGAAGAGTAGCCATGGTATTGTTGGCTGTAGTGGTCACTGGTGTAATCCAGCCATGACTTGAGGCATTCATGTCTGAGATGCATTGGCCTATGTCCAACTTTGTTCAGAATTGCGAGTCCTGAGAGTTCCAACATTGAGATTCTGGACCAGTTGCACTGGAGCCCCGGAGGGAGAAGGACTTCCTTAGGGACTGCATGGTAGAGAAGGGTGGAGGTCCATTCTCTTGGGTGGTGCAGGCTGGGTAGAAGAGAGCCGGGTACTTGGATTGCTACGAGTGTTGGGAAAGCCTATGAGAGCTTGAGTGTTGACCGGTTTGGGGAGCCAAGTAACACTCTGGAACCATCCTTGTAGTTTCATAGTCTTGGCTCGGGGGTGACACTGCTATTGAGATTTGGAACAATAGCATCTACAGTTGGGTGGAACGTCCTTAGTCTGCAACCAGTTGGTGTCTTCATTTTATAAAGATAATTTCTCTCTGTTATGGTATTATTTACCTGTATATGAATGTATTTCATTGTGTATTTATTTATCATTTAATTAAATCTTTAGAATATGCATGCTTACTGGTTATTGTTGTGCATGTCGTTAGATCTTTTCTTTTATGCATCCGTATTAATTTAAAAAGGTATCGGTAAGAGAAATAAGTCCAAGGGTGGGATTGAAGGTAGTGTACCCCAGCCTGTGGGTGACGGGGTATGTTACAGATTGGTATCAGAGCGAGATTGAAACACCAGGCCAATATGGGATGGGTCTATTGGTCAGAGTCTCGTGGTTGGGATCTAATTCTGACCTTGAAGTTGAAAGGGTCGGAAGGAATGGCATTGCAGAGTCTACACAGGAGCTAGAACGTCAGATATTTTTTGTAAGGCATTGAAGGATTGTGACCATCCCTTTTGAATTCAGGAGCGATCACCATTGTGGGATAAAGAGAGATTCAAGATTGTTGGATCAGAGGGAAGGTGAACAAGGACCGTTCGATGAAGGAGAATAAAAATGTTGAGTAGGTTTAAGTCTCAACCGTCAGATCTATGCGTGAGAGAATGTGAGCCGTAGATCTCGCGACAGTTCGAAGGATCAACACTTCGGGAGAAGTGAGCCCTCATGTTGCATGCAGGAAAATATCTCGAAGTCTGGAGTTAATACAAATTATCCTTTAGTGGAGACACATGTCTTCGGATTGGCTAGTTCGAAAGCTAGGCATCCAGGAGGAATGGAGTGTGCTGATGTGAAATATCCCGAAGTCCATCGACCATTGATTCCAAAAGATACGAGGTAGTAGATCTAGTAGTCTAGAGACTTGGTACTTCGGGGGTTTTCAAGTCCCTACAAGTGGAAAGTGTCGAATCCCGAAGTCATGAAGGCACGTAGACCATTGATTTAGGATCCCTTCAGGACCTTTCTCAACCGTTGGATCAAGCAGTGGAAGGACATGGTAAGCACTTCGACAAATTGGTTAAGTGTTGAAGATTGACCAAAGAAAATCTTCAATCGTTGATGACCGATGGTTAGGGGAATTTTTCATTTAACAATAGAATTCATCAATCACGGATTGTTGATTGTCGATAGAGTAGATCAATGATCCAAATTATGTCTAATTTGAAATTGATGGTGTAGATTTCCCTGTAGGAGCATATTACATTGGATGAAGGTGAAACCCTCAAAGCTCCGAAGAGTCGAAGCGATTCACAACCGTTGATCTGTGAGAGACATGCGTCGATGGATTGTCAACTTTGGGTGAAAGAACTCTGGGAGAAAGTGAAGGAAAAGAGTTTGGAACTCCCGAAGCCCTAAGAACCGAAGTGATTCACAACTGTTGATTTGTGAGAGACATGCATCGACGAATCGTCGACTTTGGGTGAAAGTACTTTGGGATAAAGTGAAGGCAAAGAGTTTGAAACTCTCGAAGCCTAAAGAGCTGAAGCGATTCATAGTCATCGATCTGCGGGAGGACAAGCATCGATAGATCACAAACTCTGAGTGAAAGCATTCTCGGAGGAAGCAAGCGGGGGAAGTTCATACTTCTAAAGGCTGAAGTCCCAAAGTGGACTAGAGCCATCGATTTGAGGTGGATGCGTGGTGCCTGATATATAACTTCGGGTACAGAGTACTCCGGGGTAAAGTGGAGGTTGAAAGTGTCGAATTCCTAAAGTGTGAAGTCTTGAAGTGGATCTCAATTGTTGATCATGAATGAGGATGAGGACTATTGATCTGGTCCTGGATGAGGGTTCCAAAGTTGTGAAGTGCCCAAGAGGGTAAGCCCTCGGTCACAACCTAAGGTCACAGGCGAGGAAGGAGATAGCCCCTGTCAGTGTGATATTGGAACAAGGTGCTAAGGAAGTAGGATCCACGGATATCCATCGATCTGTGAACGAAAAATCGACGGTGGGGGACCATTGTGGGGGGAGGAGGAAAAAATTAGCAGACGTGTTAGTTTGTAGACCGCTATTTTCCAGCGTCGTTGATCTCGTCGGGACAAGGGATCAACGACCACGATTTAAAGGAGATTTGGGTGAGTACTTTTTAGATTGCGGGGAAAAATATCTCCGATAAAGAGCGAGCACGTTATTAGCCCACAATTACTGTTGACCATCGATCTTAGCCCTCGATCAATTTTCAACCACACGATCTCTGATATAGTAATTTCTAACACAGAAAGAGCCAGGAAGGATTTGGCCACAATTTTGAGCCATGGTCACATGGGGAAGTGGTTTGAAGGGAGTGCCTATGCAGAATTAAATTCTATATCAGCTAAGGGATAACATGGAAGTGTTATATGGTGCAGATTGATACATATATGTTCTTCATGAATTGATAAGAAAAGGAACCTGTAACATGGTTTGGAAAATTTTGTTTATCATATGCTTAATTCTAACAAAATGGTCGATTTCACATTTTGCAGGATTAAGGGGTTTAAACACATCATCTCAGAATGCGTATTGAATAAATTGAAGAATTCGAGGGAGCCTCCAACCATGATAAGGAGGCCAAAGGCCAAAATACCATAATTGGCAATGCAAAGACAAAATATAACAGACGCAAGGGCCAAGGGGGAGAAAGAAACATTGCTAGAAACTGTAAAAATCCAGAAAATAGAAGTGCAGAGCTACAAGGAAGACAACGAGAGGCTGATGAGGGAGAAAAGTCATATAAATTCTCAAGTGTTGCAGAACTTAAATCAAATACAAAGTCAAGCCAGTAATGGATCGAAGCAAGAGGAAGAAGGCAGGTGTCATGAAAGAAGATATGATTATGGAAGAGCTAGTTATTCAAGAAGTGCTATAAAAAATCATAGACATCACTCACCTCCCTACTCAGCAAGGAATTTTTATGCATCGGAAGATTCCATAAGTAGTCCAGAGGTGTCGCCTGTTAGACACCAAAGAAGGAGACAAGAGGTGGATATTTTGAAAGGAGATTTAAGGAAGCTCAAGCCACCATCCTTTGATGGCGAAAGAGAAAGGGATGACGACGCTGAAGCATGGTTGCTTGGACTCAAAAGATATTTTCAATTGCATAACTATTCATCAAATCTAGAATCCCGAATTGCCACCTACCATTTACACGGGAAAGATGCAATGCAGTGGGATCAACTGAATAAAGTTGAACATATTAATGAGAATAGGATCACTTGGAAGTAGTTCAAGAAGTACTTCCAGAAGGAGTACCTCTCAAAGCATTTCTATGACAATAAAATGCAGGATTTCTTTGAACTGAGGTTGGGAAGCGTGACTATGGAATAATATGAGAAGAAGTTCTTGGGATTGTTAAAATATGTTGGGTTTATAAACGATGAAAAGGTAAAGATATAAAGGTTTTTGAGTGGACTTCCAGCCTTTTATAAAGAAAATATTAGGTATGATGAGCCCAAGACCTTGACCGAGGCCACCAGGAAGGATAAATACCTATATGAGCAAGGTCAGGGAAGAGAATCCCTACAAAAATCTTGGAAGGATAAGAATAAGGAGAAGTCCAATCAGAGGAGGAAAGGATTCAAACCTCCCTTCAATAGGAATGAGCCTAATAGGAATCATCAAGAGTAGTATGCTAAGGGTGAATCCAAGAAAGAAGACTTTTTGGGAAAAAGGGGAAGACCACCTATCCAATGTTGGGGATGCAAAGAAGATCACCTATACAAGGATTGCCCACACAGAATGGACAGAGTGAAGACTGTGCACAACATCCAAGAGGCTACAACAATCAAAGATATGGGAAGAATCTATGCATCTTTAGATGATCGACAAGTAGAGTACTAGTACAATATGATCGAGGTGGAAGGTAAGATCATAAATCAACCTATTGCTATTTTAATTGATTCAGGAGCAAGTCATTGTTACATTGATCCTAAAATAGTGGATAGATTACATTTGGAGAAAAGTAAGCTTGGAAAATCAAGTTTGGTTTAGCTAGCCACTGGAACCAAAAGGAGAATCCATGATATGGTCAAAGGATGTTCCATAAGTCTTAATGGTGTGAATATAAATTCTAATCTAAATATCATACCATTGGGGTCTTATGATATTATAATTGGAATGGATTGGCTGGACAAACATCATGTTGTTCTAGATTGTCATGGAAAGACATTTACATGTCTTGATGGAGATGGAAAATAGAGCATTGTGAAAGGAGTTCCAAGACCCATCTCTATAAGGGAGATTTCAGCCTTACAACTGAAGAGATGTTTTAGGAAAGGATGTCAATTGTATGCAGCCCATGTGGAGGATCCAAAAAAGACAAGAATTCGAGGATGTATTCCAAGAAATACCAGGGTTTCCACCAAAAAGGGAGATAGACTTCTTTATTTATTTAGTGCCAGGAGCTTCCCCAGTGTCAAAAACACCTTACAGAATGAGCACACCAGAGTTAAAAGAATTACAAATGTAGTTGGAGGAATTGTTGAAGAAAGGGTACATACGTCCAAGTGTTTCACCTTGGGGAACACCAATACTCTTTGTCAAAAAGAAGGATGGAACCTTGAGGTTGTGTATTTAATTTCGACAAATGAATAAGTATACTATAAAGAACAATTATCCTCTACCCATAATTGATGACCACTTTGATCATCTAAGAGGAGAAAATATATTTTCAAAGATTCACGTGAGGTCAGGATACCATCAGTTCAGTATCAAGGAAGAAGACATTCATAAGACAACCTTTAGGACCAGATATGGGCATTATGAATTTGTAGTGGTGCCATTTGGACTGACCAATGCACCAGCTGTCTTTATGTGCTTAATGAATGGAATATTGAGAAATTATTTGGATAAGTTTGTCATAGTGTTATTGGATGACATACTTGTCTATTCCAAGTCTGAAGAGGAGCATGAACATCACTTAAGACTGGTATTGCAAGTGTTGAGAGAACATCAATTGTATTCCAAGCCGAGTAAGTGCTTTTTTAATCAAAAGCAGATCCATTACTTGCGACACATTGTTTCAGAGCAGGGCATAGAGTATATCTAAAGAATATTGAATCCATTAGAGGATGGAAAACACCCATAAATGTGTCAAAAGTCAGATCTTTTATGGGATTAGCTGGTTACTATAGAAGGTTCATAGTAGGGTTCTCTAAGATTGCTCATTCCATCACTTCTTTGCAAAAGAAGGGAACTAAATTTGAATGGGCACCTAAGTGTGAAGAGAATTTTAATCTGTTGAAGGAATTACTTACTAGTGTACCCGTGTTAAAGATTAGTGACCCAAATGAAAGTTTTGTGGTATGTACAGATGCATGTAGGGAAGGACATGGGGGAGTCCTCACGCAAAATGGACATGCCATTGGTTACGAGTCCATAAAGCTTAATGAACATGAGAGGAACTATGCCACACATGACTTGGAGCTTGATTCCATTGTCCATGCCTTGAATATGTGGAGGCATTACCTCATGGGGAAGAGATTTGAATTAAGAATAGACCACATTGGCCTGAAGTATTGTTTTGAACAACCAACCTTGAATGCCAGGAAAACAAGATGGCTGGAATTTTTAAGTGAATATGACCTCGATATCAAGCATATCAAAGAAAAAGAGGATAAAGTTGCCGATGCACTTAGTAGAAGAGTGCATGTCATGCATGCTACTGTTGTCAGTATGCATCAGTCAAACTTGAAGAGAATAATTTTAGATGATCTTGTTACATATCAACATTACCTACAGGTAAAGGAAATATTACAACAAGGAGACATAAAACAAAAAATAAAGGGGTATTGGGTAAAGGAAGATGGATTACTTAAGCATAAGAATAGAATCTATGTTCCTAGTTCTGGAGAATTGAGGAATTTGGTATTGAAGGAAATGCATGATGTTCCTTATGTTGGACATCCCGGTTACCCGAAAATGATTACAATAGTAAGAAGCCAATTCTTTTGGACGGGAATGAAAAAGGATGTTGTTGATTACATCGATTGATGTATGGAATGTCAGAAGGTGAAGGTTGAGCATAGGCACCCAACAGGTTCACTCCAGCCATTACCAATCCCAGAGAATAAATGGGAAGTGATAACCATTGATTTCATAACTAAATTACCTAGGACATCGAGACAACATGATTGAATCATGGTAGTGGTTGACAAATTAACAAAGGATGCTCTTTTTTTTCCTGTAAAAACAACCCATACAACAACTAATATTGCAGAAATTTACATGAGAGAGATTACTAGGTTGCATGGGATACCTAGGACAATTGTCTCAGATAGAGATACAAAGTTTACCTCCAATTTCTGGAAGGGATTGTTTAAAGGATTTGGTACAAATCTAAACTTTAGAACAACATACCATCCATAGTCAGATGGGAAAACAAAGAGGGTCAACTGAGTAATTGAGGATATGTTGAGAATGTATGTGATGGATAAGCCATATAAGTGGGAAAATTACTTGCACGTGGTTGAGTTTTCATATAATAATGGGTATCAAGCTTCATTGAGAATGAACCCATTTGAAGCCTTGTATGGTAGTAAATGAAATACTCCAGTGAGATAGGACAACCTAGCAGATAGAGTGGTACTTGGGCCAGAGTTGCTCAAGGATATGGAAGACCAAATGGTTAAGATCAAGCAGAATTTAAAGGCAACTCAGGATAGACATAAAGTTTATGCAGATAAGAACATGACAACTAGACAATTTAAAGTAGGGGAGAATGTAATTCTGAAAGTGAAGCCCAAGAAAAGCTCTTTGAAATTGGGTAGTTGTACAAAGTTGGCAGCTAGGTTTTGTGGTCCATTTGAAATACTGGACAGAATAGGTCCAGTTTCATACATGCTTGCATTTCCTGCTTTCATGAATGTGCATAATGTATTTCATGTGTCTTTACTAAGGAAATATGTACATGATCCTAACCTATTATTTATTGGCATCTGATTCATGTAGAGACAGAGGAAGAATTTTAGGTCCAACCAGTGCAAGTATAGCACAAAAAGGTAAAAATGCTCCGGAATTGAGTTATAGAACTGGTAAAAGTTTAGTGGACCTTCTACAGTCCTGAAAATGCTACCTAGGAGCATGAATATTCCATGCAGGCAGAGTACCCACAACTTTTTGAATAAATTTTGAGATTTCGATCTCTATTTTGTATATGCATTGAGGACAGTGCCAAAATAAGGGGGAGGGGATGTAACACCCCGGGTTTTGAGCCCCATATTAAATAATGTATTTTGTTAATTTTCAAGAGTCCATATGGAACAAACAATTAAAAGAGGCCAGTGTGCTTAAGAAATGTAATGTTTTGATCATTATTAATAATACACACATCGTTGGCCGCTAGACAAACAAGGACTAGAGTTATAGGGGGCTATGATTCCACAAGAGAGGGGCTAAATGTTATTTCCTATTTTAATTACCATTTTATTTAAGGGAGTGGATTAGTTACGTGAGCTTCTTTGGGGAGGCCAGGAGGTTCGTGATTCCCTAATAAATACTTAAACCCGCCCTTGAACTGTTGGGGGGGGGGGGGTTGGATGATGGCTCATTTGCTCATTTTTTAGCTCGCTCCTTCATTCTCTTATGCGTTCATTTACTTGCTCACTCATTCATTCACCCCATCCTTACCTATCACTCATTGATCCATCCTCATCCGCGTCTTGGCTTGGGAAAGGGAAATGAACTGCTAAAGAGTAGCCATGGTATTGTTGGTTGTAGTGGTCGTTGGTGTAATATAGCCATGAATTGAGGCCTACATGTATGAGTTGCATTGTCTTGTGTCCAAATTTGTTCACAGCTACGAGTCTTGAGAGTTTCAACATTGAGATTCTGGACCAGTTTCATTGGAGCCCTGGAAGGAGAAGGACTGCTTGAGGGACTACGTCGTAGAGAAGGGTGGAGGTTCATTCTCTTGGGTGGTGCACACTGGGTAGAAGAGATATGTGTACTTGGATTGTTGTGAGTGTTGGGAAATCCTATGAGAGATTGAGTGTTGACCAGTTTGGGGAGCCAAGTAACACTCTAGAACAGTCCTTGTGGATTCATATCCCTGGCTTAGCGGTGACACTGCTGTTGAGATTTGGAACAATAGTGTCTATGGTTGGGTGGAACGTCCTTGGTCTGCAACCAGTTGGTGTCTTCATTTTATAAACATAAGTGCTCTCTGTTATGGTATTATTTACCTGTATATGATTGTATTCCATTGTGTATTTATTTATCGTTTAATTAAATCTTTAGAATATGGATGCTTGTTGGTTATTGCTGTGCATGTTGTTAGATATTTTCTTTTATGAATCTGTATTAATTTAAAAAGGTATCGGTAAGAGAAAGAAGTCCAATGGTGGGCTTGAAGGTAGCGTATCCCGGCCTGTGGGTGGCGGGGTATGTTACATCACCTAACCTCATTAAATTTTATTAAATGTGCATTTACATTTTCAGATCTGAGGCCAAGCTCAATATATGTGCAACTCAAGCCTATTAAAGGAAACTCTATCTACAACCTGTACAAAGGCCATAAATCATCTTTACTCAAATCTACGCTAATCCTATTCCTAATCCTAATCTAATCTATTGCGTTAAAAAAGGAAATAAAATAACTATGCTAATCCTATTCCTAACCTATCCTACAGTGGCTAAAAGAAATCTAGGCGTGAGCATAATGCCAGTGCAACCAATTGAGTAACTCCAACCCTAGAGCCACATGTTTAGTAAAGGTTGATTACAAAGAATAGAGTAATCCGAGATGAAATATTTGAAGGATTGACTCACACATATATCCACCTAGCAAATTGAATTTGATGGCATTATTGTTTGTGGGAAATGTGGACGTGTAGGATTCCTCCAACCAAGATTCAATTATGTCATAAAATTTATAATGATCAATGTATGACTATTGGGAGGAATTAGAAAATGAGTGGCGTACTTGATGAGACTCACAAATTAAATTTAAATGAAATGTATCTTGTGAGGGAGTCTCGGAGTGGGTGGCATTTCTTGCTCATCCCAGGGGTAGAAGTAAGACAACGATCACTTGACATAATCATCAGTTGAAATTGGAGTGTCTCATTTTTTGTGTAAATATCCCCAAGTTCAAATTTCACATACTACACATGTTGAGAAGATAGATGATTGTTTGAGGGAAACATTGAGTGAAATATGACTCCAAAGCTTCTACTATGACATCAACGAAATCATGTGAAGAGTATTGGAGTATTGGGATAGAATCCAAGGATGAGTGATGTATCTACTCCTAGGGAGTAACATGTGATTCTAGAGCATATTTAGATGGCAAAGGTTCTTGGATCAGTTCAATGTTTCCTATGCTTTGTGTGGTGATGGGTTGTTGGTTTTTTGTGACCTCTTCATGGGGACACAAAAACTTGTTGTGCTGTGCATACCTCAAATTTTCCATGATTAGCTTCTGTGCATCGAGGTCAAAATTTTCAGATTGTATAGGATCAATGAGGGGTAGGTTGATTCTTATATTCAATTCTGGAACTGAATATTATTCAATGAAAACAGGGTTATTAAGATGAAGTTGTGATTCAACATGTTTCAAAAATTTAAAATATGAAGTACTTTCAAAGTGATGCAACCTGGATGAATTGTCATTAAAGATGAGTGTTTGATCAATCAAAGTTGGGCACCCTTCTGATTATGGTTTATTATTCAGTGCTTTATCATTGAAAGAATAATGTGAAGGCAATGTTGCATGATACATAGGTTGGTGCTCGTACGCGTTATTATCATCAAATGGATTTGTATAAAGTGTATGGAGATATTCAAATTCTAAAGATGAAGAGATTCCTTCAATGGAGAATTCATCACAAACCATCTTATATTCATGATTTTATGAAAGGGAGATGATAAATGGTTCATAATCCGAGGTTGAGGGGTCTAATATTTCTGATAAGGAATCCCCTATAACTATGTCAAAGTGTTGGTTAGATATTGTGCATCCCCTATATTTCATGATCAAGTTTGAATCTTGTAAATGAGAGATAGTTTGACTATTCAGATCACGTTCTTCATAAATAGAGACGAGATATGAAAACCAATCGAATATTTATTGGCATGAGGGTTTGTCACTCTCATAAAATATACAGTAAATACACATGACTCTTCGAAAGAAATCATTCTCAGATTCGTTCACAAGCCTACAGATTACTTCCAATTAATTAAAGAGTTCATCATAAACATAATATTCATGAGCATCAATAAAGAGTTCCATGAATTGTTTCCAGCTAAGAATCGATTTTGTTGGCAATGTATTAAACTAGGTTGTAATTTTCCCTTCGAATGTGAGGATGAAAATTCGACATGTTTCATTGTCCTAGACAATCTTCAGATTTCTTCAAGTGATATCAAACTAATTGAGATGCATGAATGCAGATACATGCCCTTCACCATCTAATTTAGGACTTGACAAGAGATTGATTGTCTTGGGTGAAATGGCCTTGGTGGGTCTCGAAAGCCTCAAAGGGTCATCCCATACAAATGTATGGAGAGGAGCCATGGGCTAGTTAGAGTTAAGTGAAATGAATCCAAATGGGAAGGCTTGTCATATGCCCTCCTTCTAGCCCCAATTCTGTTGACATGTATAAATTTGCCCGAAAACAGTAAGGGGTTACCCCCGGTAAGAAGTCCCAATTAGACCTCTTACCATTTGGAATAGGTAATCCATCTAGATTATGGCCTGGTAGCCATTCACGGTTTGGTTTTACCAGTTGCAGCCTAATCCACCGATGAGGGTGAATGATGGATGGTTATGAAAACATAAGATGTAGATGAAGACTATGTAAATGGATGTATCTAATCTAATTTTAATCTACCCTATCCTAGCTAGGAGTGAATTAATGTAAGTGAATGAGATATGGTATGACACTAACTCTACTAATAACTTCACCCAGATAGATGAAATGAAGAAATAAAGTAAAATAACACATGCACATGAATATATAACCAAAATAGTCTAAATTACTATATCACATACATTTGCAGCTCATTCGTTCATGACATGTAATATAATAAAGAGTGAAAAAACTGTAAGAAAACATATATTGCGTCAGAATAGTCCATAAACAAACATGCTCTTACAACCCATGTGAACAACAAATATTCCTCTTGAAATAGTTCACAACAAAACAACAACACATGTGAGTCCTTCTCTCTATCAAAAGGTGGCCTTGAGGGATTCTCTGAATTAACAGTTTCAACATTAGTACATGAAAACTCTAACGAAAGCTCTCCAATTTTAGTTGACATTATGTTCCAAAAAATAGTTCAGAAGTGTAAATTTTTTGAAGAGCCAAGAGCCCTTTCTTTGGATTCAATTATAGTATTTATTGAGTCTCAATGTGACCCTTTACCTTTTTCCTCCCTCTGTGACCTTTCATTTTCCAACACTTGTCCTTATTCCCTTTGTGATGATGAACAAAAAAGATAGTGGTTACATTTCGAATTTACCTCCCAACACTGGTGGGCCACCATGGATTTTGGTCATAGTGCACCTCGTCTACCATGATTATTGGCTTGAGAAATAGGTGCATTGGTCATCATAGGGATCAGACTTCTTCTCTAGTCATTCAAACTTGATTCCTTTCACTAATTCCCATTGTTGCAACAATTGATGTTGTCCTTAATGCTCTATTGTCCTTGGATGTAAATCACACTATAAGAATGTTGAGTGCATCCTCCCCTTGACAACAATACATGGAACAATTCAACATATTGCATATGAATGGTATCAGAGGGATAATTAAATAAACTATTAAAAAAATTAATTGAACCCATAAAACTAAAATGTAAGTAATCAAGACTTCGTGTTAACTTCACTGAGTTCGATTCATGGTTCCTCTTCTCACAGTTGAGGTGTGGTGTTCTCTGGAGATGTTAACAAGGTGTCATATATTAATCCAAAAAAATGTATACCATAGGTAAGTAATTTATCAAATCATATAACTAAGAAGTTATATAGCTCAAAAATACCTTTCCAATGGTATAAAGAATGTGCAAAACAGACACCCGAAGGATTTGAAGGGAACTCTTCCAAATCGCTTCGGAGGAGTTGAAGGGAACTCCTCCAAAATTTCAAAGGAGTTGAAGGGAACTCCTCTGAAATTTCGAAGGATTTGATGGGACACGAAGGAGTTTATGGGAACTTCTCCTTCCTAGGAAAGAAAAATTAGAAATTTTTCTAAGGATCATACTGGCAAGAAACAATGAGAGCTTGAGTTCGAAACCCCATAACTTTCTCATATGATATTCGATTGAGGTGTCATTTTTTGTAACACGGAAAGCACATCGAGACACTTCTATCAATATAACTAAACATGTTATTCAATCATTTTAGTGGATCCATGTTAAATGATGGTCATGGTTAGCAAGGCTTGCTTGGCGGGAAATCCTTAGTGATTATATTGGCACTTCCGAACCTCATATTTCAATTCCTTTAGTTGCATTGGGATCATACTTGCATAATGTATATAATATGCCTATTTTGGTGGTGAGAAATACACTTTGAATAATACCCAAAATTTGTGTTCAAAGGCGTTTTTAATGGAAGTATGGGCCCCGTTCTTGCTATTGCTTCACCTGAATTTGGTTATGTCAATTCCCACGTCATCTGTTATATATAGGATCTTAGATCATTCATTGAAATTGAGGTAAGGTTCAGCTTTGACTATCCACATGTTCACGTCTCATTAACTTTTTTTGCAAGATTATTTAAATTTATAAAAGAAAAACAATACATATTTTTATGTGCTTTCTTTATCTGCTTCCTAGAAGCAATCATTTTTCCATTGATTTTCGTAAGTTTCGATTAAAACTTGCAGCTTGTAAATCATGTAAATAAACAAGACTTGTATATCTTCTGCTTAAATACAACTACTATAGTTACATTTGAACATATGTACATATATATAGTGTGTTTAGTAATTAGTTAGTTATATCTCTCTTTTATTCATTTCTTTTAGGATTCTTAGATTGGCTAATGGATCCATTAAACCCGTCAAAATGAGTTACACCAAACGGCTTGGGTTATTTAGACAACCTCGGACTGGACTCGCTCTTCCAGTTGATAGATGGTCAATTTCGCCCGTCAACAGGACATAATGTCGAAACCAAAGGGGAATCTAGTTATGGGTTCCACGTGGCTCTACAAGATCAAGCATGTTGTAGATGGTAGCATCGTGAAATTCAAAGAAAGGTTTGTGGCAAGAGGGTTCTCCTAGAAAGAGGGAGTGGACTATGAGGAGACATTTTCTCCATTCGCCAAGTATGTTTCTATTTGAGATGTTATTTCTATTGCTTCAGTTATGAGTTGGAGGATACATCAAATGGATGTGAAAACAACTTTCCTCAATGGGATCATTGAGGAGGAAGTATACATAGATAAACCTTAGGGATTTGAGGTACATAGGAGGGTGTTGGACAAGTAGTTCAAAGAACTAAGTTTTGAAGGAGCATAAAAAAGTAGGAAGGACAACAGTTAGGCATGAAAAAGAAGATAGGTGCACAAAAGCAGGTGTAATAGTAGTCGGGAATGTAAAAGTAGCATGTAGGTGCAAATGCAGGAAAATCACACCCGAACAATGAGTTGTCATGAGTTTTCATAGGTTTTGGGGCTATGCGAGTAGGGTTTTGAGCCCTAAATTCTATGTATAAATTGTAATGGGTCCAGAATAATAGGTTGTGGAGAAAATAGGGGGATGAAGGTTGAGATGTGATAGGATGAGGTTGAGAGAGTAAACTAAGAATGATAGAGAGTGTAAGCATAAAGGTTTAGGGAGGGTTTTCAAAGAGAGGCTTGCACTGCAGAGCGACTAGGAAATATGGGGACATATATCATGATGTATTGTTAAGGCCCTAACCCGCACATAGGTAGAACAATATATTCGGATGTAATAAAGTTCAATATTAATAAGGCCTTTCAATAAAATAGAATAAGGCGGATGTAAGAAGACCTAATAGAATGTTTTGCTTCTAGAAGGATCTTCCTCTAGATGCATCTTTTTAGTATAAATAGGAGTCGAGGGTATGAGAACCCTATATTGGATATTATTGTAATAGAGCTTTGTTCGACTGGAGGTTGCCCCCTCGAAGATGCCCATGAACATTGATTTTAGATTCAAAGTGTTATTTTTGTTGTTATTCTTATATCATTTCAGTGTTATTGTGGTGAATGTTCTGGTTATATTGTTGTTATTCTTCCGTTACTAGCATTTTATTTATGTTCTGCATACATTTGATGTCTAGTATATTACAAGTGGTATCGGATCACTTTCCTTAGTAGAAAGTGTAGGTTAGATTTTTTTTTCAGGGTAGAGACGTATTCTGGTGTCTTTAAGCCACATAGATCTTTTGTTATGTGCATAAACCCAGGGTTGAGGGATTCATACACGCATGAAATAAAAGTGGTACTTAAGAGTACATCTGTTGGCCACCCTTGTAACCCTTGTTGGTACCCCTTCGAGTGGTAGCACATCAAACACCACCTATGTATGGATCGGCCTAGATTACCCGAAGCCCTCTTTAGATAAACTGATCGTCCGCCTGACTGCTATATTGTCACCGAGAACAACAATCAGGAAGATACTCTTTAGTACCTGGGTAGTTGGGTAGTATGGCTAAGGGTACGGTCTATCCTCCTTAGTTAGTGCCTTGAAATAATGGGTCGAGTAATATTGTTGGACCCCGCACGTATATCAGAGAGCTATAGTACAAGGAAAACACTTTTATGTAGAACCCTTGGGGATAGAAACATAAGCAAATTAAAATAGACAAGATCTATTGTCGCACAACTGTGTTTGGGTTGCCAAGTAAATACACATTTCTTTCTAGTTAAGCATTTGGGCATTTCCTCTCTTTAGTATTCTTTAGACCGAAGTATAACTCTGTAAAAAAAAAAAAAAAAAAAAATCTAGAAATTTTTTCACCATTATTTCAGACCTATTCCATTGGATTCATCTCTTCTCCCTTATCACATTCATCCATATCATTTTTTCGACAAAAATGTTTTACCCCGCCCGCCCCTTTTCAGTTCCCCCATCCTCATGGCCCATACTCGTAGCCATGACTTGGAAGCTTGATTCAACACCTTGCAATCTGGTCTCATTGAGACCCAACAAGAAGTGAAACAACTCAGTGCCAATGTTGTCGCCATCAATACAACCATGCATTCCTCAATGGAAAAAATCAAACAAGACCTCACCAGCCATCTTGAATCAGTATTTTTGGCACTTTGCACCAAACTGCATATCCCTATAGATAACCCTTCCTCTTCCTCACCCCCACATACTGAAGGTGACCATTCCTCTCATTCCCATACCTTATAGAACCATCACTTTCAACGTGACCTACGCCTTCCATGGGTGGATGTGACCAAATTTGATCGCTCGGACCCCACTAGTTAGGTAACCCAAATGGAACATTACTTCGCTTTATACAACATTACATATGACTTGGCCAAACTCCAGTATGGTGTTTTCCATCTAGATCAAGAACGTTGGCAATGGTGGCAATGGAGAAATTTTTTACGTCAAGGGTATATTGCTTGGACACAATTTGTGGCAGAGCCTTATGAACGCTTTGACACTGATACCAACCATTTGGGCCATTTGACAAAGTTGAAACAATTAGGAAAAATGGAATACTTTATAGTTGCCTTTGAGCGCCTAGCTTTTAGAACAGAGGGCATGTCTGATGCCTTTTTCCGAGAGTGTTTTATCAACAGCCTCAAGGATGAAATTTGGGCCCATGTCCTCATGGCTCGTCCTGAGAGTTGGATGGAGGATACCAAAAGAGATAGAGAATACCAATAGGTTGTATCTTCTCAAAACCACAAACCGTCCTTCATCCCTCGCCCTAAACCAATAAATCCCATTGCTCCCTCTGCTCCACTAAAGATCCAAAAATTGACCCGTGCTGAAATGGCTGAACACCAACTCAAAGGCCTTTGTTATAACTGTGATGACAAATATTTCTCGAGCCACAAGTTTAAAGAACAAAATCTTTTTATGGCCTCTCCGAGGAGATTTTAGAAGAAGATGAAGAAACTCCCTCTATGTCTGAATCACCTGAATCCACTAACATAACCCCTCCCTCAGACCCTCCCGAAGCAGAACCGGTCATTTCCCTCAATGCTCTCACTGGCTTCTTTTCTCCCCAGACCCTCAAGCTAATCAGTTACATCAAGCATCGGAAGGTCATCATTTTGGTTGATAGTGGTAGCACCCATAATTTTATTCATCGTTGCATTGCCCAATAAACTCATTGCTACATCCATGCCATCAATAATTTCCAAATCATGATTGCCAATGTTGGTTCCATGAAATGTGGAGGGCATTGTGAAAATGTGTGTCTCCAAATCGGTGACTACCACCTGAAATCCCATATGTTTTCTATCGACATGGGAGGTTGTGACATTGTGCTGGGTGCAGACTGGCTAAGGACTTTGGGTCCCATTCTCATGGATTTTAAAGACTTAACCATGCAATTCGACCAGGAGGGACACCAATATAAGTTCCAAGCCATCATCGTCAGTTCACCTAAGATCATTAGTTCCCATCGCATGGAAAAGCTTCTCAAAAAGGGTCATTCTGGTGTTATCACCCAACTCCATGCCATACAAGCAATAGAGACACCCTTGGTACCGCAAGACCTCTAACAGAGACACCCTTGGTACCGCAAGACCTCCTTTCTAAACATCAATTGGTTTTTTCTACTCCCCAAGGTCTCCCTCCTTCCCATGGTGTTCATGATCATTCCATTCCCCTTGTACCAGGAATCCTTCCTCCCAATATCCATCTGTATCGTCACCCCTTTTCCCAAAAAAATGAAATTGAGAAAATGGTCCAGGATCTCCTTAATGTAGGCATTATTCGCCCTAGTACAAGCCCCTATTCGTATCCTATGGTCATGGTCCTGAAGAAAGAAGGCTCTTGGTGAATGTGTCCTGACTTCTGTACCCTCAACAAACTTACCATCAAAGAAAAATTCCCCATTCCTGTCATTGATGACCTCCTGGATGAATTGAGTGGCGCCCAATTCTTCACTAAACTAGATTTTTGTTCAGGCTACCACTAGATACGTATGAAAGAGGCAGATATCCCCAAGACTTCCTTTAGAACTCATGAGGGACACTACGAGTTTTTGGTCGTGCCCTTTGTCTTGTGTAATGCCCCCTCCACCTTCCAAAGCCTCATGAATCATGCCTGCTGTCCTTTTCTCTGCCATTTTGTCTTAGTTTTCTTTGATGATATCCTCATCTATAGCAAAACTTGGACATACCATCTTTCTCATGTGGAACAATTTCTCCATCTACTCTCTCAACACCAACTTTTCCTGAAACAGTCTAAATGTGCTTTTGGCACCTCAGAAGTAGAATACTTGGGTCATCTAGTTGGAAAAGATGGCGTTAGGATGGATCCTAAAAAGATTGAAGCTATGCAAGACTGGCCTCACCCAAAGACTATTAAGAGATTGCGTGGATTTCTAGGCTTAACAGTGTATTATCACAAGTTTGTTAAGAATTGTGGGAATATTGCAACACCTCTCACTGCTCTCCTAAAAAATAACTCTTTCACTTGGACTCTAGCCAATGCTCAAGCCTTTCAAACCTTGAAGATGGCCATGTGCACCACTCTAGTCCTCACCCTTCCCGATTTCACAAAGACATTTGTGTTGGAATGTGGTGCCTCAGGGAAAGGAATTGGTGTTGTCCTTATGTAATAGGGTCGACCTTTAGCCTTTACCAGCAAGCAACTATCTGAAAGAAATCTGGGCAAATCCATCTATGAAAAGGAAATGTTAGCTATTTTTCATGTCGTGGATCTGTGGCGTCCTTATCTATTGGACCAACGGTTCCAAATTAAGACAGACCATCAAAGCCTCAAGTATTTTCTAGAACAACACATTTCCTCCCCAGAACAACAAAAATGGGTGACTAAACTCTTTGGATATGATTATGAGATCATTTATAAGAAATTCAAAGACAATGTGGTTGTGGATGCACTTTCCCAAAAATATGAAGATGAAGGATCCCTTTCTTCTCTTTAATTCATTGTACCAGACTGGCTCCAAGCCATTCACCAGGAATGGCTACAAGATCCCAAAAGTTCGCAGTTGATCCAGCAATTGCATTCCAATGCTCCAGGTTCCCCAGGTTACTCTTGGCTCCATGAGGAACTTCTATACAAATATTGTTTGTATTTAAGTAAACAATCAAAGCTTGAATCCACAGTACTTTCTGAGCTTCATGCTACACCCATAGCAGGGCATTCCAGGTTCACCAAAACCTATGACAGGGTCAAACATTCCTTTTTCTGGGATGGCATGAAACAGAACATTCATAATTTTGTAGTTGAATGTGATGTGTGTCAACACAACAAGGGAGAAACAGTCAAATTGTTGGGCACACTACAATCGCTCCTGATTCCACCTGCTATTTGGAAGGATATCTCTATGGATTTTATTACCGGCTTACCCAAATCAGGAAATAAATCTGTCATCATGGTGGTTGTTGATCGCCTTTCCAAGTATGCTCATTTATGCACCCTTCAACACCCATTTACAACATCCACGGTGGCTCAAATCTTCATGGATCAGGTCTTCAAGCTTCATGGCATGCCACACTCTATTGTTTCTGATCGTGACCCAACTTTCACAAGCAATTTTTGGCAAGAAATGTTCAATATACAAGGCACAGAATTGCAACTCATCACAGCTTATCATCCCCAGACTGATGGAAAAACAGAAGTTGTCAACAAGTGTTTGGAAACATATTTGAGGTGTTTTTCCTCGAAAAAGAAAAATTAGTGGGATCAATGGTTACCCCTAGTTGAATGGTGGTACAACACTTCATACCATACAGCTACACGCATGACTCCTTTTGAAGCGGTATAAGGAGAGAAGCCACCTTTAGTTCTCTCATACTTACCGGGTGCCTTGAAGGTCCAGGCGGTTGACCTAACACTTACAGCTCAAGAGGCCATTCTCCGTACCCTCAAAGAGAATTTGTTTATGGCACAAAATCACATGAAGTAACAAGCAGATCAAGGTCGCTCTGAATGTCAATTTGTAGAAGGGGATCAAGTGTTTCTTCGACTGTTACAGGCAAACTTCCCTCAAGGCCGAGCATTGTCAGAAGCTAGCGCCCAAATTTTATGGTCCTTATACCATGCTCAAGCATGTGGTACAAGTCGCCTATCAGTTAGCTTTTCCCAGCCATTCGAAGCTACAGCCTGTTTTTCATGTTTCATGCTTAAAGAAGGTGATTGGAGCTAAGTGAGAAATTCAAACCAACCTTCTAGAGTTAGTTGAAGAAGGATCCATTTGGCTACAACCAGAAGTAGTTTTGGACCAGTGTGAGCATCTCCTATGTCAGAGAACCATCAAGGAAGTGCTAGTCCAGTGGAAATATACAACTCCAACAAACGCCACTTGGGAACCAGCTACCATTCTGCAAGAATTTCTTCATCTCAAGCCTTGAGGACAAGGTTGTTTTTAAGGGGGCGAACATGTTAGGTCCTAACCCGCACATAGGTAGAACAATATATTGGGATGTAATAAAGGTCAATATTAATAAGGCCTTTCAATAAAATAGAATAAGGTGGATGTAAGAAGACCTAATAGAATCTTCTGCTTCTAGAAGGATCTTCCTCTAGATGCTTATTTTTAG
>ML820786.1:224351-265366 GCA_009831015.1 Picea engelmannii
CATTCCTACTTATCTACCTTATGTGCCATATTCTTTATCCCTTTTCCCTTGATTAATTAGTAAACTTTAATTATGCAACACCATTATGACATAGATTGCAACATAAACTATTCATGATAACTTTCATATTATTGTGCATCAATCATCTAATAAATAGATCTAGATCTAGTTATGCATAGATAGAAAATTCGTGAACAATCGCATAAAAATACATTCAAACATAGAATTTAATGTGGTTCACCCAAATATTGGGCTACGTCCACAATGGCTATCTTCTTTATTATTCTTTGTGTAATCTTTTCAAGATTAGGAATTATGCTTACAATAGATACATGTAATATACCAGATATAAAATGTATGAAGAACAGAAATAAAATGCTAGTAATGGCAGAATAACAACAATATAACCAGAACATTCACCACAATAACACTGAAATGATATAAGAATAACAACAGAAATAGCACTTTGAATTTGAAATCAATGTTCATGGGCCTCTTTGAGGGGGCAACCTCTAGTTTAGTAGAGCTCTATTACAATAATATCCAAGCTAGGTTTCTCATACCCTCGACTCCTATTTATACTAAAAATAAGCATCTAGAGGAAGATCCTTCTAGAAGCAGAAGATTCTATTAGGTCTTCTTACATCCACCTTATTCTATTTTATTGAAAGGCCTTATTAATATTGACCTTTATTACATCCCAATATATTGTTCTACCTATGTGTGGGTTAGGACCTAACATGTCCGCCCCCTTAAAAACAACCTTGTCCTCAAGGCTTGAGATGAAGAAATTGCTGCAGAATGGTAGTTGGTTCCCAAGTGGCGTTTGTTGGAGTTGTATATTTCCACTGGACTAGCACTTCCTTGATGGTTCTCTGACATAGGAGATGCTCACACTGGTCCAAAACTGCTTCTGGTTGTAGCCAAATGGATTCTTCTTCAACTAACTTTGGAAGGTTGGTTTGAATTTGGCACTTAGCTCCAATCACCTTCTTTAAGAATGAAACATGAAAAATAGGATGTAGCTTCGAATGGATGGGAAAAGATAACTGATAGGCGACTTGTTCCACATGCTTGAGCATGGTATAAGGACCATAAAATTTGGGCGCTAGCTTCTGACAATGCTTGGCCTTGAGGGAAGTTTTCTTGTAAGGTTGCAGTCGAAGAAACACCTGATCCCCTTCTACAAATTGACATTCAGAGTGACCTTGATCTGCTTGTTACTTCATGTGATTCTGTGCCATAAACAAATTCTCTTTGAGGGTATGGAGAATGGCCTCTTGATATGTAAGTGTTAGGTCAACCGCCTGGACCTTCAAGGCACCCGGTAAGTATGAGAGAACTAAAGGTGGCTTCTCTCCGTATACCACTTCAAAAGGAGTCATGCGTGTATTTGTATGGTATGAAGTGTTGTACCACCATTCAACTAGGGGTAACCATTGAGCCCACTAATTTTTCTTTTTCGAGGAAAAACACCTCAAATATGTTTCCAAACACTTGTTGAGAACTCGTTTGTCCATCAGTCTGGGGATGATAAGCTGTGATGAGATGCAATTCTGTGCCTTGTATATTGAACAGTTCTTGCCAAAAATTGCTTGTGAAAGTTGGGTCGCGATCAGAAACAATAGAGTGTGGCATGCCATGAAGCTTGAAGACCTGATCCATGAATATTTGAGCCACCGTGGATGTTGTAAATGGGTGTTGAAGGGTGCAGAAATGAGCATACTTGGAAAGGCGATCAACAACCACCATGATGACGGATTTATTTCCTGATTTGGGTAAGCCGGTAATAAAATCCATAGAGATATCCTTCCAAATAGTAGGTGGAATCGGGAGCGATTGTAGTGTGCCCAACAATTTGACTATTTCTCCCTTGTTGTGTTGACACACGTCACATTCAACTACAAAATTACGAATGTCCTGTTTCATTCCATCCCAGAAAAAGGAATGGTTGACCCTGTCATAGGTTTTGGTGAACTCGGAATGCCCTGCTATGGGTGTAGCATGAAGCTCAGAAAGTACCGTGGATTCAAGCTTTGATTGTTTACTTAAATACAAACAATATTTGTATAGAAGTTCCTCATGGAGCCAAGAGTGCCTTGGGGAACCTGGAGCATTGGAATACAATTGTTGGATCAACTGTGAACTTTTGGGATCTTGTAGCCATTCCTGGTGAATGGCTTGGAGCCAATCTGGTACAATGAATGAAAGAGAAGAAAGGGATCCTTCATCTTCATATTTTTGGGAAAGTGCATCCACAACCACAATGTCTTTGAATTTCTTATAAATGATCTCATATTCATATCCAAAGAGTTTAGTCACCCATTTTTGTTGTTCTGGGGAGGAAATGTGTTGTTCTAGAAAATACTTGAGGCTTTGATGGTCTGTCTTAATTTGGAACCGTTGGTCCAATAGATAAGGACGCCATAGATCCACGACATGCAAAATAGCCAACATTTCCTTTTCATAGATGGATTTGCCCAGATTTCTTTCAGATAGTTGCTTGCTGGTAAAGGCCAAAGGTCGACCCTCTTGCATAAGGACAACACCAATTCCTTTCCCTGAGGCATCACATTCCAACACAAATGTCTTTGTGAAATCGGGAAGGGTGAGGATTGGAGTGGTTCACATGGCCATATTCAAGGTTTGAAAAGCTTGAGCAGCGGCTGGAGTCCAAGTGAAAGAGTTATTTTTGAGGAGAGCAGTGAGAGGTGTTGCAATATTCCCATAATTCTTAACAAACTTGTGATAATACACTGTTAAGCCTAGAAATCCACGCAATCTCTTAATAGTCTTTGGGTGAGGCCAATCTTGCATAGCTTCAATCCTTTTAGGATCCATCCTGGCGCCATCTTTGCCAACTAGATGACCCAAGTATTCTACTTATGAGGCACCAAAAGCACATTTAGACTGTTTCAGGAAAAGTTGGTGTTGAGAGAATAGATGGAGAAATTTCTCCACATGAGAAAAATGGTATGTCCAAGTTTTGCTATAGATGAGGATATCATCAAAGAAAACTAAGACAAAATGGCGGAGAAAAGGACAGAATACATGATTCATGAGGCTTTGGAAGGTGGAGGGGGCATTACACAAGACAAAGGGCATGACCAAAAACTCATAGTGTCCCTCATGAGTTTTAAAGGCAGTCTTGGGGATATCTGCCTCTTTCATACGTATCTGGTGGTAGCCTGAATGAAAATCTAGTTTAGTGGAGAATTGGGCACCACTCAATTCATCCAGGAGGTCATCAATGACAAGAATGGGAAATTTTTCTTTGATGGTAAGTTTGTTGAGGGTACAGAAGTTAGGACACATTCACCAATATCCTTCTTTCTTAAGGACCATGACCATAGGATACGAATAGGGGCTTGTACTAGGGTGAATAATGCCTACATTAAGGAGATCCTGGATCATTTTCTCAATTTCATTTTTTTGGGAAAAGGGGTGACGATACAGATGGATATTGGGAGGAAGGATTCCTGGTACAAGAGGAATGGAATGATCATGAACACCATGGGAAGGAGGGAGACCTTGGGGAGTAGAAAAAACCAATTGATGTTTAGAAAGGATGGCTTGGAGGTCTTGCAGTACTAAGGGTATCTTTGTTGCTTGTATGGCATGGAGTTGGGTGATAACACCAGAATGACCCTTTTTGAGAAGCTTTTCCATGCGATGGGAACTAATGATCTTAGGTGAACTGATGATGATGGCTTGGAACTTATATTGGTGTCCCTCCTGGTCGAATTGCATGGTTAAGTCTTTAAAATCCATGAGAATGGGACCCAAAGTCCTTAGCCAGTCTGCACCCAGCACAATGTCACAACCTCCCATGTCGATAGCAAACATATGGGATTTCAGGTGGTAATCACCGATTTGGAGACGCACATTTTCACAATGCCCTCCACATTTCATGGAACCAACATTGGCAATCATGATTTGGAAATTATTGACAGCATGGATGTAGCAATGAGTTTCTTGGGCAATGCAACAATGAATAAAATTATGGGTGCTACCACTATTAACCAGAATGATGACCTTCCGATGCTTGACGTAACCGATTAGCTTGAGGGTCTGGGGAGCAAAGAAGCCAGTGAGAGCATTGAGGGAAATGACCGGTTCTGCTTCGGGAGGGTCTGAGGGAGGGGTTATGTCAATGGATTCAGGTGATTCAGACATAGAGGGAGTTTCTTCATCTTCTTCCGAAATCTCCTCGAAGAGGCCATAAAAATTTTTTTCTCTTTACACTTGTGGCCCGAGAAATATTTGTCATCATAGTTATAACAAAGGCCTTTGAGTTGGTGTTCATCCATTTCAGCCCGGGTCAATTTTTGGATCTTCAGTGGAGCAGAGAGAGTAGTGGGATTTATTGGTTTAGGGCGAGGGATGAAGGACGGTTTGTAGTTTTGAGAAGATACAACCTGTTGGGCTTCTCTATCTCTTTTGGTATCCTCCATCCAACTCTCAGGCCGAGCCATGAGGACATGGGCCCAAATTTCATCCTTGAGGCTGCTGATAAAACACTCTCGGAAAAAGGATTCAGACATGCCCTCTGTTCTAAAAGCTAGGCGCTCAAAGGAAACTATAAAGTCTTCCATTTTTCCTAATTGTTTCAGCTTTTTCAAATGGCCCAAATGGTCGGTATCATTGTCAAAGCATTCATAAGGCTCTGCCACAAATTGTGTCCAAGCAATATACCCTTGACACAAATTTTTTCTCCATTGCCACCATTGCCAACGTTCTTGATATAGATGGAAAACACCATACTGGAGTTTGGCCAAGTCATATGTAATGTTGTATAAAGAGAAGTAATGTTCCATTTGGGTTACCTAACTAGTGGGGTCCGAGCGATCAAATTTGGTCACATCCACCCATGGAAGGCATAGGTCACGTTGAAAGTGATGGTTCTATAAGGTATGGGAATGAGAGGAATGGTCACCTTCAGTATGTGGGGGTGAGGAAGAGGAAGGGTTATCTATAGGGATATGCAGTTTGGTGCAAAGTGCCAAAAATATTGATTCAAGATGGCTGGTGAGGTCTTGTTTGATTTTTCCCATTGAGGAATGCATGGTTGTATTGATGGCGACAACATTGGCACTGAGTTGTTTCACTTCTTGTTGGGTCTCAATGAGACCAGATTGCAAGGTGTTGAAGCGAGCTTCCAAGTCATGGCTACGAGTATGGGCCATGAGGATGGGGGAACTGAAAAGGGGCGGGCAGGGTAAAACATTTTTGTCGAAAAAATGATATGGATGAATGTGATAAGGGAGAAGAGATGAATCCAATGGAATAGGCCTGAAATAATGGTGAAACAATTTCTAGATTATTTTTTTTTATTTTTTTTACAAAGTTATACTCTGGTCTGAAGAATACTAAAGAGAGGAAATGCCCAAATGCTTAACTAGAAAGAAATGTGTATTTACTTGGCAACCCGAACACAGTTGTGCGACAATAGATCTTGTCTATTTTAATTTGTTTATGTTTCTATCCCCAAGGGTTCTACATAAAAGTGTTTTCCTTGTACTATAGCTCTCTGATATACGTGCAGGGTCCAACAATATTACTCAACCCATTATCTCAAGGCACTAACTAAGGAGGATAGACCGTACCCTTAGCCATACTACCCAACTACCTAGGTACTAAAGAGTATCTTCCTGAGTGTTGTTCTCGGTGACACTATAGTAGTCTGGCAGATGATCGGTTTATCTAAAGAGGGCTTCGGGTAATCTAGGTCGATCCATACACAGGTGGTGTTTGATGTGCTACCACTTGAAGGGGTACCAATAGGGGTTACAAGGGTGGCCAACAGATCTACGCTTAAGTACCACTTTTATTTCCTGCGTGTATTAATCCCTCAACCCTAGGTTTATGCACATAACAAAATATCTCTGTGGCTTAAAGACACTGGAATACGTCTCTACCCTGAACAAAAAATTTAACCTACACTTTCTGCTGATGAAAGTGCTCTGATACCACTTGTAATATACTAGATATAAAATGTATGCAGAACATAAATAAAATGCTAGTAATGGCAAAATAACAACAATATAACCATAACATTCACCACAATAACACTGAAATGATATAAGAATAACAACAAAAATAACACTTTGAATCTAAAAGCAATGTTCATGGGCCTCTTCGAGGGAGCAACCTCCAGTCGAGTAGAGCTCTATTACAATAATATCCAAGATAGGGTTCTCATAACCTCGACTCCTATTTATACTAAAAAGATGCATCTAGAGGAAGATCCTTCTAGAAGCGAAACATTCTATTAGGTCTTCTTACATCCGCCTTATTCTATTTTATTGAAAGGCCTTATTAATATTGAACTTTATTACATCCAAATATATTGTTCTACCTATGTGCGGGTTAGGGCCTTAACATTACATCATGATATATGTCCCCATATTTCCTAGTCGCTCTGCAGTGCAAGCGTCTCTTTGAAAACCCTCCCTAAACCTTTATGCATACACTCTCTATCATTCTTAGTTTACTCTCTCAACCTCATCCTATCACATATCAACCTTCATCCCCCTATTTTCTCCACAACCTATTCTTCTAGACCCATTTCAATTTATACATAGAATTTAGGGCTCAAAACCCTACTCGCATAGCCCCAAAACCTATGAAAACTCATGACAACTCATTGTTCGGGTGTGATTTTCCTACATTTGCACCTACATGCTACTTTTACATTCCCGACTACTATTACACCTACTTTTGTGCACCTATCTTCTTTTTCATGCCTAACTGTTGTCCTTCCTACTTTTTTATGCTCCTTCAAAACTTAGTTCTTTGAACTACTTGTCCAACACCCTCCTATGTACCTCAAATCCCTAAGGTTTATCTATGTATACTTCCTCCTCAATGATCCCATTGAGGAAAGTTGTTTTCACATCCATTTGATGTATCATCCAACTCATAACTGAAGTAATAGAAATAACATCTCAAATAGAAACATACTTGGCGAATGGAGAAAATGTCTCCTCATAGTCCACTCCCTCTTTCTAGGAGAACCCTCTCGCCACAAACCTTTCTTTGAATTTCACGATGCTACCATCTACAACATGCTTGATCTTGTAGAGCCATGTGGAACTCATAACTGGATTCACCTTTGGTTTCGACATTATGTCCTGTTGACGGGTGAAATTGATCGTCCGTCAACTGGAAGAGCGAGTCCAGTCCAAGGTTGTCTAAATAACCCAAGCCGTTTGGTGTAACTCATTTTGATGGGTTTAATGGATCCGTTAGCCAATCTAAGAATCCTAAAAGAAATGAATAAAAGAGAGATATGACTAACTAATTAATAAACACACTATATATGTGTACATATGTTCAAATGTAACTATAGTAGTTGTATTTAAGCAGAAGATATACAAGTCTTGTTTATTTACATGATTTACAAGCTGCAAGTTTTAATCGAAACTTACGAAAATCAATGGAAAAATGATTGCTTCTAGGAAGCAGATAAAGAAAGCACATAAAAATATGTATTGTTTTTCTTTTATAAATTTAAATAATCTTGCAAAAAAAGTTAATGAGACGTGAACATGTGGATAGTCAAAGCTGAACCTTACCTCAATTTCAATGAATGATCTAAGATCCTATATATAACAGATGACGTGGGAATTGACATAACCAAATTCAGGTGAAGCAATAGCAAGAACGGGGCCCATACTTCCATTAAAAACGCCTTTGAACACAAATTTTGGGTATTATTCAAAGTGTATTTCTCACCACCAAAATAGGCATATTATATACATTATGCAAGTATGATCCCAATGCAACTAAAGGAATTGAAATATGAGGTTCGGAAGTGCCAATATAATCACTAAGGATTTCCCGCCAAGCAAGCCTTGCTAACCATGACCATCATTTAACATGGATCCACTAAAATGATTGAATAACATGTTTAGTTATATTGATAGAAGTGTCTCGATGTGCTTTCCGTGTTACAAAAAATGACACCTCAATCGAATATCATATGAGAAAGTTATGGGGTTTCGAACTCAAGCTCTCATTGTTTCTTGCCAGTATGATCCTTAGAAAAATTTCTAATTTTTCTTTCCTAGGAAGGAGAAGTTCCCATAAACTCCTTCGTGTCCCATCAAATCCTTCGAAATTTCAGAGGAGTTCCCTTCAACTCCTTTGAAATTTTGGAGGAGTTCCCTTCAACTCCTCCGAAGCGATTTGGAAGAGTTCCCTTCAAATCCTTCGGGTGTCTGTTTTGCACATTCTTTATACCATTGGAAAGGTATTTTTGAGCTATATAACTTCTTAGTTATATGATTTGATAAATTACTTACCTATGGTATACATTTTTTTGGATTAATATATGACACCTTGTTAACATCTCCAGAGAACACCACACCTCAACTGTGAGAAGAGGAACCATGAATCGAACTCAGTGAAGTTAACACGAAGTCTTGATTACTTACATTTTAGTTTTATGGGTTCAATTAATTTTTTTAATAGTTTATTTAATTATCCCTCTGATACCATTCATATGCAATATGTTGAATTGTTCCATGTATTGTTGTCAAGGGGAGGATGCACTCAACATTCTTATAGTGTGATTTACATCCAAGGACAATAGAGCATTAAGGACAACATCAATTGTTGCAACAATGGGAATTAGTGAAAGGAATCAAGTTTGAATGACTAGAGAAGAAGTCTGATCCCTATGATGACCAATGCACCTATTTCTCAAGCCAATAATCATGGTAGACGAGGTGCACTATGACCAAAATCCATGGTGGCCCACCAGTGTTGGGAGGTAAATTCGAAATGTAACCACTATCTTTTTTGTTCATCATCACAAAGGGAATAAGGACAAGTGTTGGAAAATGAAAGGTCACAGAGGGAGGAAAAAGGTAAAGGGTCACATTGAGACTCAATAAATACTATAATTGAATCCAAAGAAAGGGCTCTTGGCTCTTCAAAAAATTTACACTTCTGAACTATTTTTTGGAACATAATGTCAACTAAAATTGGAGAGCTTTCGTTAGAGTTTTCATGTACTAATGTTGAAACTGTTAATTCAGAGAATCCCTCAAGGCCACCTTTTGATAGAGAGAAGGACTCACATGTGTTGTTGTTTTGTTGTGAACTATTTCAAGAGGAATATTTGTTGTTCACATGGGTTGTAAGAGCATGTTTGTTTATGGACTATTCTGACGCAATATATGTTTTCTTACAGTTTTTTCACTCTTTATTATATTACATGTCATGAACGAATGAGCTGCAAATGTATGTGATATAGTAATTTAGACTATTTTGGTTATATATTCATGTGCATGTGTTATTTTACTTTATTTCTTCATTTCATCTATCTGGGTGAAGTTATTAGTAGAGTTAGTGTCATACCATATCTCATTCACTTACATTAATTCACTCCTAGCTAGGATAGGGTAGATTAAAATTAGATTAGATACATCCATTTACATAGTCTTCATCTACATCTTATGTTTTCATAACCATCCATCATTCACCCTCATCGGTGGATTAGGCTGCAACTGGTAAAACCAAACCGTGAATGGCTACCAGGCCATAATCTAGATGGATTACCTATTCCAAATGGTAAGAGGTCTAATTGGGACTTCTTACCGGGGGTAACCCCTTACTGTTTTCGGGCAAATTTATACATGTCAACAGAATTGGGGCTAGAAGGAGGGCATATGACAAGCCTTCCCATTTGGATTCATTTCACTTAACTCTAACTAGCCCATGGCTCCTCTCCATACATTTGTATGGGATGACCCTTTGAGGCTTTCGAGACCCACCAAGGCCATTTCACCCAAGACAATCAATCTCTTGTCAAGTCCTAAATTAGATGGTGAAGGGCATGTATCTGCATTCATGCATCTCAATTAGTTTGATATCACTTGAAGAAATCTGAAGATTGTCTAGGACAATGAAACATGTCGAATTTTCATCCTCACATTCGAAGGGAAAATTACAACCTAGTTTAATACATTGCCAACAAAATCGATTCTTAGCTGGAAACAATTCATGGAACTCTTTATTGATGCTCATGAATATTATGTTTATGATGAACTCTTTAATTAATTGGAAGTAATCTGTAGGCTTGTGAACGAATCTGAGAATGATTTCTTTCGAAGAGTCATGTGTATTTACTGTATATTTTATGAGAGTGACAAACCCTCATGCCAATAAATATTCGATTGGTTTTCATATCTCGTCTCTATTTATGAAGAACGTGATCTGAATAGTCAAACTATCTCTCATTTACAAGATTCAAACTTGATCATGAAATATAGGGGATGCACAATATCTAACCAACACTTTGACATAGTTATAGGGGATTCCTTATCAGAAATATTAGACCCCTCAACCTCGGATTATGAACCATTTATCATCTCCCTTTCATAAAATCATGAATATAAGATGGTTTGTGATGAATTCTCCATTGAAGGAATCTCTTCATCTTTAGAATTTGAATATCTCCATACACTTTATACAAATCCATTTGATGATAATAACGCGTACGAGCACCAACCTATGTATCATGCAACATTGCCTTCACATTATTCTTTCAATGATAAAGCACTGAATAATAAACCATAATCAGAAGGGTGCCCAACTTTGATTGATCAAACACTCATCTTTAATGACAATTCATCCAGGTTGCATCACTTTGAAAGTACTTCATATTTTAAATTTTTGAAACATGTTGAATCACAACTTCATCTTAATAACCCTGTTTTCATTGAATAATATTCAGTTCCAGAATTGAATATAAGAATCAACCTACCCCTCATTGATCCTATACAATCTGAAAATTTTGACCTCGATGCACAGAAGCTAATCATGGAAAATTTGAGGTATGCACAGCACAACAAGTTTTTGTGTCCCCATGAAGAGGTCACAAAAAACCAACAACCCATCACCACACAAAGCATAGGAAACATTGAACTGATCCAAGAACCTTTGCCATCTAAATATGCTCTAGAATCACATGTTACTCCCTAGGAGTAGATACATCACTCATCCTTGGATTCTATCCCAATACTCCAATACTCTTCACATGATTTCGTTGATGTCATAGTAGAAGCTTTGGAGTCATATTTCACTCAATGTTTCCCTCAAACAATCATCTATCTTCTCAACATGTGTAGTATGTGAAATTTGAACTTAGGGAGATTTACACAAAAAATGAGACACTCCAATTTCAACTGATGATTATGTCAAGTGATCGCTGTCTTACTTATACCCCTGATATGAGCAAGAAATACCACCCACTCCGAGACTCCCTCACAAGATACATTTCATGTAAATTTAATTTGTGAGTCGCATCAAGTACGCCACTCATTTTCTAATTCCTCCCAATAGTCATACATTGATCATTATAAATTTTATGACATAATTGAATCTTGGTTGGAGGAATCCTACACGTCCACATTTCCCACGAACAATAATGCCATCAAATTCAATTTGCTAGGTGGATATATGTGTGGGTCAATCCTTCAAATATTTCATCTCGGGTTACTCTATTCTCTGCAATCAACCTTTACTAAACATGTGGCTCTAGGGTTGGAGTTACTCGATTGGTTGCACTGGCATTATGCTTACACCTAGATTTCTTTTAGCCACTGTAGGATAGGTTAGGAATAGGATTAGCATAGTTATTTTATTTCCTTTTTTAACGCAATAGATTAGATTAGGATTAGGAATAGGATTAGCGTATATTTGAGTAAAGATGATTTATGGCCTTTGTATAGGTTGTAGATAGAGTTTCCTTTAATAGGCTTGAGTTGTACATATATTGAGCTTGGCCTCAGATCTGAAAATGTAAATGCACATTTAATAAAATTTAATGAGGTTAGGTGATGTAACATACCCTGCCACCCACAGGCCAGGGTATGCTACCTTCAAGCCCACCATTGGACTTCTTTCTCTTACCAATACCTTTTTAAATTAATACAGATTCATAAAAGAAAATATCTAACAACATGCACATCAATAACCAACAAGCATCCATATTCTAAAGATTTAATTAAACGATAAATAAATACACAGCGGAATACAATCATATATAGGTAAATAATACCATAACAGAGAGCACTTATGTTTATAAAAGGAAGACACCAACTAGTTGCAGACCAAGGACGTTCCACCCAACCGTAGACACTATTGTTCCAAATCTCAATAGCAGTGTCACCGTTGAGCCAGGGATATGAATCCACAAGGACTGTTCTAGAGTGTTACTTGGCTCCCCAAACCGGTCAACACTCAATCTCTCATAGGATTTCCCAGCACTTGCAACAATCCAAGTACACATATCTCTTCTACCCAGTGTGCACCACCCAAGAGAATGTACCTCCACCCTTCTCTGCGACGTAGTCCCTCAAGTAGTCCTTCTCCTTCCAGGGCTCCAGTGCAACTGGTCCAGAATCTCAATGTTGAAACTCTCAAGACTCGCAGCTGTGAACAAATTTGGACACAAGAAAATGCAACTCATACATGTAGGCCTCAATTCATGGCTATATTACACCAACGACCACTACAACCAACAATACCATGGCTACTCTTCAGCATTTCATTTCCCTTTCCCAAGCCAAGACGCGGATGAGGATGTATCAATGAGTGATAGGTAAGGATGGGGTGAATGAANCCCCCCCCCCCCCCCAACAGTTCAAGGGCAGGTTTAAGTATTTCTTGGGGAATCACGAACCTCCTGGCCTCCCCAAAGAAGCTCACGTAACTAATCCACTCCCTTAGACAAAATGGTAATTAAAATACGAAATAACATTTAGCCCCTCTCTTGTGGAATCATAGCCCCCTATAACTCTAGTCCTTGATTATCTAGCGGCCAACGATGTGTGTATTATTAATAATGATCAAAACATTAAATTTCTTAGGCACACTGGCCTCTTTTAATTGTTTGGTCCATATGGACTCTTGAAAATTAACAAAATACATTATTTAATATGGGGCTCAAAACCTAGGGTGTTACATCCCCTCCCCCTTATTTTGGCACTATCCTCAGTGCATATACAAAATAGAGATCGAAATCTCAAAATTTATTCAAAAAGTTGTGGGTACTCTGCCTGCATGGAATATTCATGCTCCTAGGTAGCATCTTCAGGACTGTAGAAGGTCCACTGAACTTTTACCAGTTAAATAACTCAAATCTGGAGCATTTTTACCTTTTTGTCCAATACTTGCACTGGTTGGACCTGAAATTCTTCCTCTGTCTCTACATGAATCAGATGCCAATCAATACCAGGTTAGGATCATGTACATATTTCTTTAGTAAAGACACCTGAAATACATTATGCACATTCATGGAAGCAGGCAATGCAAGCATGTATGCAATTGGACCTATTTTGTCCAGTATTTCAAATGGACCACAAAACCTAGCTGCCAACTTTGTACAACTACCCAATTTCAAAGAGCTTTTCTTGGGCTTCACTTTCATAATTACATTCTCCCCTACTTTAAATTGTCTAGTTGTCATGTTCTTATCTGCATAAACTTTATGTCTATCCTGAGTTGCCTTTAAATTCTGCTTGATCTTAACCATTTGGTCTTCCATATCCTTGAGCAACTCTGGCCCAAGTACCACTCTATCTGCTAGGTTGTCCTAGCTCATTGGAGTATTTCATTTCCTACCATACAAGGCTTCAAATGGGTTCATTCTCAATGAAGCTTGATGCCCATTATTATATGAAAACTCAACCACGTGCAAGTAATCTTCCCACTTATATGGCTTATCCATCACATACATTCTCAACATATCTTCAATTACTCAGTTGACCCTCTTTTTTTTCCCATCTAACTATGGATGGTATGTTGTGCTAAAGTTTAGATTTGTACCAAATCCTTTAAACAATCTCTTCCATAAATTGGAGGTAAACTTTGTATCTCTATCTGAGACAATTGTCCTAGGTATCCCATGCAACCTAGTAATCTCTCTCATGTAAATTTCTGCAATATTAGTTGTTGTATGGGTTGTTTTTATAGGAACAAAATGAGCATCCTTTGTTAATTTGTCAACCACTACCATGATTCAATCATGTTGTCTCGATGTCCTAGGTAATTTATTTATGAAATCAATGGTTATCACTTCCCATTTATTCTCTGGGATTGGTAATTGTTGGAGCAAACCTGTTGGGTGCCTATGCTCAACCTTCACCTTCTGACATTCCATACATCGATCGATGTAATCAACAACATCCTTTTTCATTCCCAACCAAAAGAATTGGCTTCTTACTATTGTAATCATTTTCAGGTAACCGGGATGTCCAACATAAGGAACATCATGCATTTCCTTCAATACCCAATTCCTCAATTCTCCAGAACTAGGAACATAGATTCTATTCTTATGCTTAAGTAATCCATCTTCTTTTACCCAATACCCCTTTATATTTTGTTTTATGTCTCCTTGTTGTAAGATTTCCTTTACCTGTAGGTAATGTTGATATGTAACAAGATCATCTAAAATTATTCTCTTCAAGTTTGACTGATGCATACTGACAACAGTAGCATGCATGACATGCACTCTTATACTAAGTGCATCGGCAACTTTATCCTCTTTTCCTTTGATATGCTTGATATCGAGGTCATATTCACTGAAAAATTCCAGCCATCTTGTTTTCCTGGCATTCAAGGTTGGTTGTTCAAAAAGATACTTCAGGCCAATGTGGTCTATTCTTAATTCAAATCTCTTCTCCATGAGGTAATGCCTCCACATATTCAAGGCATGGACAATGGAAGCAAGCTCCAAGTCATGTGTGGCATATTTCCTCTCATGTTCATTAATCTTTATGGACTCGTAACCAATGGCATGTCCATTTTGCATGAGGACTCCCCCATGTCCTTCCCTACATGCATCTGTACATACCACAAAACTTTCATTTGGGTCACTAATCTTTAACACAGGTGCACTAGTAAGTAATTCCTTCAATAGACTACAATTCTCTTCACACTTAGGTGCCCATTCAAATTTAGTTCCCTTCTTTTGCAAAGAAGTGATGGGATGAGCAATCTTAGAGAACCCTATTATGAACCTTCTGTAGTAACCAGCTAATCCCATAAAAGATCTGACTTTTGACACATTTATGGGTGTTTTCCATCCTCTAATGGCTTCAATATTTTTTGGATATACTCTATGCCCTGCTCTGAAACAATGCGTCCCAAGTAATGGATCTGCTTTTGATTAAAAAAACACTTACTTGGCTTGGAATACAACTGATGTTCTCTCAACACTTACAATACCAGTCTTAAGTGATGTTCATGCTCCTCTTCAGACTTGGAATAGACAAGTATGTCATCCAATAACACTATGACAAACTTGTCCAAATAATTTCTGAATATGCCATTCATTAAGCACATAAAGACAGCTGGTGCATTGGTCAGTCCAAATGGAACCACTACAAATTCATAATGCCCATATCTGGTCCTAAAGGTTGTCTTATGAATGTCTTCTTCCTTGATACTGACCTGATGGTATCCTGACCTCACATCAATCTTTGAAAATATATTTTCTCCTTTTAGATGATCAAAGTGTCATCAATTATGGGTAGAGGATAATTGTTCTTTATAGTATACTTATTCATTTGTCAAAATTAAATACACAACCTCAAGGTTCCATTCTTCTTTTTGACAAAGAGTACTGGTGTTCCCCAAGGTGAAACACTTGGACGTATGTACCCTTTCTTCAACAATTCCTCCAACTACATTTGTAATTCTTTTAACTCTGGTGTGCTCATTCTGTAAGGTGTTTTTGACACTGGGGTAGCTCCTGGCACTAAATAAATAAAGAAGTCTATCTCCCTTTTTTGTGGAAACCCTGGTATTTCTTGGAATACATCCTTGAATTCTTGTAGTATCGAGAAATATTCAAGGATTGTCCCCTTTGTCTTTTTTGGATCCTCCACATGGGCTGCATACAATTGACATCCTTTCCTAAAACATCTCTTCAGTTGTAAGGAAAATCTCCCTTATAGAGATGGGTCTTGGAACTCCTTTCACAATGCTCTATTTTCCATCTCCATCAAGACATGTAAATGTCTTTCCATGACAATCTAGAACAACATGATGTTTGTCCATCCAATCCATTCCAATTAGAATATCATAAGACCCCAATGGTATGATATTTAGATTAGAATTTGTATTCACACCATTAAGACTTATGGAACATCCTTTGACCATATCATGGATTCTCCTTTTGGTTCCAGTGGCTAGCTAAACCAAACTTTATTTTCCAAGCTTACTTTTCTCCAAATGTAATATATCCACTATTTTAGGATCAATGTAACAATGACTTGCTCCTGAATCAATTAAAATAGAAATAGGTTGATTTATAATCTTACATTCCACCTCGATCATATTGTACTAGTACTCTGCTTGTCGATCATCTAAAGATGCATAGATTCTTCCCATATCTTTGACTGTTGTAGCCTATTGGACGTTGTGCACAGTCTTCACTCTGTCCATTATGTGTGGGCAATCCTTGTATAGGTGATCTTCTTTGCATCCCCAACATTGGATAGGTGGTCTTCCCCTTTTTCCCAAAAAGTCTTCTTTCTTGGATTCACCCTTAGCATACTACTCTTGATGATTCCTATTAGGCTCATTCCTATTGAAGGGAGGTTTGAATCCTTTCCTCCTCTGATTGGACTTCTCCTTATTCTTATCCTTCCAAGATTTCTGCAGGGATTCTCTTCCCTGACCTTGCTCATACAGGTATTTATCCTTCCTAGTGGCCTCGGTCAAGGTCTTGGGCTCATCATACCTAATATTTTCTTTATAAAAGGCTGGAAGTGCACTCAGAAACCTCTATATCTTTACCTTTTCATCGTTTATAAACCCAACATATTTTAACAATCCCAAGAACTTCTTCTCATATTATTCCATAGTCACGCTTCCCAACCTCAGTTCAAAGAAATTCTGCATTTTATTGTCATAGAAATGCTTTGAGAGTTACTCCTTCTGGAAGTACTTCTTTAACTACTTCCAAGTGATCCTATTCTCATTAATATGTTAAACTTTATTCAGTTGATCCCGCTACATTGCATCTTTCCCATGTAAATGGTAGGTGGCAATTCAGGCTTCTAGATTTGATGAATAGTTATGCAATTGAAAATATCTTTTGATTCCAAGCAACCATGCTTCAGCGTCATCATCCCTTTCTCTTTCACCATCAAAGGATGGTGGCTTGAGCTTCCTTAAATCTCCTTGCAAAATATCCACCTCTTGTCTCCTTCTTTGGTGTCTAACAGGCGACACCTCTGGACTACTTATGGAATCTTCCGATGCATAAAACTTCCTTGCTGAGTAGGGAGGTGAGTGATGTCTATGAGTTTTTCTAGCACTTCTTGAATAACCAGCTCTTCCATAATCATCTCTTCTTTCATGACACCTGCCTTCTTCCTCTTGCTTCGATCCATTGCTGGCTTGACTTTGTAGTTGATTTAAGTTCTGCAACACTTGAGAATTTATATGAATTTTCTCCCTCATCAACCTCTCGTTGTCTTCCTTGTAGCTCTGCACTTCTATTTTCTGGATTTTTACAGTTTCTAGCAATGTTTCTTTCTCACCTTGGCCCTTGCGTCTGTTAGATTTTGTCTCTGCATTGCCAATTCTGGTATTCTGGCCTTTGGCCTCCTTATCATGGTTGGAGGCTCCCTCGACTTCTTCAATTTATTCAATACGCATTCTGAGCTGATGTGTTTAAACCCCTTAATCCTGCAAAATGTGAAATCGACCATTTTGTTAGAATTAAGCATATGATAAACAAAATTTTCCAAACCATGTTACAGGTCCCTTTTCTTATCAATTCATGAAGAACTTATATGTATCAATCTGCACCATATAACACTTCCATGTTATCCCTTAGCTGATATAGAATTTAATTCTGCACAGGCACTCCCTTCAAACCACTTCCCCATGTGACCATGGCTCGAAATTGTGGCCAAATCCTTCCTGGCTCTTTCTGTGTTAGAAATTACTATATCAGAGATCATGTGGTTGAAAATTGATCGAGGGCTGAGATCGATGGTCAACAGTAATTGTGGGCTAACAACGTGCTCGCTCTTTATCGGAGATATTTTTCCCCGCAATCTAAAAATTGCTCACCCAAATCTCCTTTAAATCATGGTCGTTGATCCCTTGTCCCGATGAGATCAACGACGCTAGAAAATAGCGGGCTGCGAACTAACATGTCTGCTAATTTTTTCCTCCTCCCCCCACAATGGTCCCCCACCATCGATTTTCATTCACAGATCGATGGATATCTGTGGGTCCTACTTCCTTAGCACCTTGTTCCAATCTCACACTCACAGGGGATTGCTCCTTCCTCGCCTGTGACCTTGGGTTGTGACCGAGGGCTTACCCTCTTGGGCACTTCACAACTTCAGAACCTTCATCCAGGACTAGATCAATAGTCCTCATCCACATTCATGATCAACAATCGAGATCCACTTCAAGACTTCAAGCTTTAGGAATTCGACACTTTCAACCTCCACTTTACCTCAGAGTAATCTGTACCCGAAGTTATATATCAAGCACCACGCATCCACCTCAAATCAATGGCTCTAGTCCACTTCGGGACTTTAGCCTTTAGAAGTCTCAACTTCCCCCGCTTGCTTCCTCCGAGAATGCTTTCACTCGGAGTTCATGATCTATCGATGCTTGTCCTCCCGCAGATCGATGACTATGAATCGCTTTAGCTCTTCAGGCTTCGAGAGTTTCAAACTCTTCACCTTCACTTTATCCCGAAGTGCTTTCACCCAAAGTCGATGATTCATCGATGCATGTCTCTCACAAATCAACAGTTGTGAATCACTTTGGTTCTTAGGGCTTCGGGAGTTTCAAAGTCTTTTCCTTCACTTTCTCCCAGAGTTCTTTCACCCAAAGTTGATGATCCATCGACGCATGTCTCTCACAGATCAACGGTTGTGAATCGCTTCGGCTCTTCGGAGCTTCGAGGGTTTCACCTTCATCCAATGTAATATGCTCCTATGGGGAAATATGCACCATCAATTTCAAATTAGACATAATTTGGATCATTGATCTACTCTATCGACGATCAACAATATGTGATTGACAAATTTTATTGTTAAATGAAAAATTCCCCTAACCATCGGTCATCAACGATTGAAGATTTTCTTTGGTCAATCTTCAACACTTAACTAATTTGTCGAAGTGCTTACCATGTCTTTCCACTGCTTGATCCAACGGTTGAGAAAGGTCCTGAAGGGATCCTAAATCGACGGTCTACGTGCCTTCATGACTTCGGGATTCGACACTTTCCACTTGTAGGGACTTGAAAACCCCTGGAGTACCAAGTCTCTAGACTACTAGATCTACTACCTCATATCTTTTGGAATCAATGGTCGATGGACTTCGGGATATTTCACATCAGCACACTCCATTCCTCCTGGATGCCTAGCTTTCGAACTAGCCAATCCACAGACATGTGTCTCCACTAAAGGACAGTTTGTATTAACTCCAGACTTCGGGATATTTTCCTGCATGCAACATGAGGGCTCACTTCTCCCGGAGTGTCGATCCTTCGAACTGTCGCGAGATCTACGGCTCACATTCTCTCATGCATAGATCTGACGGTTGAGACTTAAACCTACTCAACCTTTTTATTCTCCTTCATTGAACAGCCCTTGTTCACCTTCCCTCTGATCCAACAATCTTGAATCTCTCTTGATCCCACAATGGGGATTGCTCCTAAATTCAAAATGGATTGTCACAATCCTTCGATGCCTTACAAAAAATCTCTGACGTTCTAGCTCCTATGTAGACTCTACAATGCCATTCCTCCCGACCCTTTCAACTTCAAGGTCAGAATTAGATCTCAACCACGAGACTCTAACCAACAGACCCAGCCCATATTGGCCTAGTGTTTCAATCTCACTCTGATACCAATCTGTAACATACCCCGTCACCCACAGGCTGGGGTACACTACCTTCAATCCCACCCTTGGACTTATTTCTCTTACCGATACATTTTTAAATTAATACAGATGCATAAAATAAAAGATCTAACGACATGCACAACAATAACCAGTAAGCATGCATATTCTAAAGATTTAATTAAATGATAAATAAATACACAATGAAATACATTCATATATAGGTAAATAATACCATAACAGAGAGAACTTATCTTTATAAAATGAAGACACCAACTGGTTGCAGAACAAGGACGTTCCACCCAACCGTAGATGCTATTTTTCCAAATCTCAATAGCAGTGTCACCCCCGAGCCAAGACTATGAAACTACAAGGATGGTTCCAGAGTGTTACTTGGCTCCCCAAACCGGTCAACACTCAAGCTCTCATAGGCTTTCCCAACACTCATAACAATCCAAGTACCCGACTCTCTTCTACCCAGCCTGCACCACCAAAGAGAATGGACCTCCACCCTTCTCTACCATGCAGTCCCTAAGGAAGTCCTTCTCCTTCCTAGGCTCCAGCACAACTGGTCCAGAAGCTCAATGTTGGAACTCTCAAGACTCACAATTTTGAACAAAGTTGGACATAGGCCAATGCATCTCAGACATGAATGCCTCAAGTCATGACTGGATTACACCAGCGACCACTACAGCCAACAATACCATGGCTACTCTTCGACGGTTTGTTTCCCTTTCCCAAGATAAGATGCGAATGAGGATGGATCAATCAGTGATAGGTAAGGATGGGGTGAATGAAAAAGTGAGCAAGTGAATGAATGCATAAGAGAATGAAGGAGCGAGTGAGCAAATGAGTGAATGAGCCNCAACATTCAAGAGGCAGGTTTAAGTATTTCATGGGGAATCAAGAACCTCTTGGCCTCCCCCAAGAAGCTCACATAACTAATCCACTCCCTTATACAAAAGGTTAATTAAAATAGGAAATAACATTTATCCCCTCAAGCCCCCTCTCTTGTGGAATCATAGCCTCCTATAACTCTAGTCCTTGTCCATCTAGTAGCTAGCGATGTGTGTATTATTAATAATGATCAAAACATTAGATTTCTTAGGAACAATGTCCTCTTTTAATTATTTGGGCCCTCTGGACTCTTGAAAATTAACAAAATACATTATTTAATATGGGGCTCAAAACCTGGGGTGTTACAGGTGAGTTGGAGGGAAGGCTCGAGGAGCCCCTCTTTTGTAAAAAAACCTTGTAATCAATTATTCATAATGCATAAAGGAGAAGGAGGAGATATCTGAGACTCTGTTGAAGTTTGAGCTTTGTACACATTGTAATTGAAATTCAAAGATTAATAGAAAGAGCAGTTTTCCTGTCTATGAGTTTTCTATGCTTGTGTTCATAGTTTCTTGAATTTTTATGAATGTTGTATGTTTGTCGTTATATGTTGTAGACACATATGCAATTATGTTTCAATTGTAGGGTAAGATATAATTCCCTCTCTTTGTGTGAGTTTGCAGAAAGGTATGGGTTCCTTAGGCTAGTGCAAGGAGTGCATGACAGAGCGTTGAAGCCTCTGTAGCCAAAGCAAGGAGTGCGCATCTAAATTCTATTCCATTTCAGAAGAGAACATGACAGGTGAGCACACCAGAATGATTTCAAACTCAGGAGGAGCCTCAAATTTACCGAACACTCTACAAGAAAGAATGTTCATAGAAAGAACAGCTAAAGTTATTGAATACTATGTAAGCTCAACAAGGAGTGCTTTAAGCAAGTGCAAGGAGTGCACAAGAGAAATTTATTTAGATTTTTGTGAGAGAATAGTGTCAGGGAAGACACCCCAGAGTTGTTGAACACTCTGGTACCTAGTTGAAGGAGGAGAATGAGAGTTGTTGAACACTCTGGGGAAGAGCTCTGCAAGTGTGCATTGAGTAGGGGTGAAGAATGCATCAATGAGCCTGAAGAGTTCAGGACCTAAGAAAAGAGTTGTGCAAGGTGTGCACCAGGCCAACACTTAGACTACTGTTGAGAAGGTGTCAAATGATACAAGTACAAGGAGTGCACCAGAGGTAAAGTATTTCAGACTTTACAAATCTCAGGAAGAGTAGTGCAATTGTGCACAAAGGCTCTGCAAGGCACACAGAGGCCAAGGACCCTCACAGGATCGAATTGTGAAGACACTGTAGATTTCATGCAAGGGTGAAATTATTCGCATTTTAGAAGCTTGGGAGGAAGAGCGTGGAGTGTCAGGAGGGTACTAGAAGTCCTCGAAGGAAGAAAAAGAGCTGAACCTCTTTAGGTTCGAGCAAGTATAATCTTAGGTAGAATAGCGCTTCCAATAGCGCAGATGGAAGCCAAGTCACTTGGAATTATGGAAGAAAGTTCAAAGGGCCAAGCCCCTTTGAGTTTTAAATAATTCAAGATCAAGAGGGATAGCGTTTCCTAGAATTGTAAGTCGATACCCAATCAGTTGGGCTCGCAGGAGGATCAAATGCCATAGTGTTTGAATCTTTTCAAATTCCCTATCAGAAGGGAGGAGTGAAGTGAAACAGGAGGATCTACTGGCATCATTGGATCGACAACCAAGAGAGATTTGGACTGTTAGGTCTACATCCAGACAAGCAGAGGAGCACACATGGGGAAACTAGATCTTAGTTGCCAGATCTAGGAATGGAGGACCGACAACCATTAGACCTAGGGAATTTGCAAGGTGGATAACCCTTAAGACCTTTGACACTTTTCCTATTCAGAGGTTTAAGGAGTGTGAGGGAGCCATGATAGTCGAAGGCCCAAAGGAGCGAAGTAAATCTCTGGTTGACGAATCTAGCGGGGACACGCATTACATGATTCCACTCTTCAGTGCTAGAGCACTTCGGAGGGAACTCGAGGTGAAATTCTATGAGTCCAGGCTCCCAAAGGCTTGAAGGCCGAAATAAATCCTAACCATTAGATTGGTGGACACGTGGCATCCGATTTGGCCCTTCATTACTTTCTCGTTCGAGAGGAACAACATCAAGGAGGAGTGGAGGACTCTCAGAGACCGAAGTCCCAAAGTCCATCAAGACTGTCGATCTAATCGACAAATGATGTTTGTGAAAGGAGTTAGGCAAGTGGAAACTTCGGGAGCAAGGAGGAGTAGGGAGTGTCAAGTCTCCCAGAGGCCCGAAGGCTAAATCCAAACCAACCAGTGATTTCGAGGTGGACACGTGGAGCAATCCCATGAACTCTGAGGCTTATAACACTTTAGGAGCATGGAGAAGCACCAGTTGCCAAGAGTCCCAAATCCCAGAGGCTTAGCGCCTTTTGAGTTTAGCCCTGGTTCATATCCCGTGGTCCCATAAGGAAAGGGGCCTAGTGAAGGGAGTTAATGCCTGTTGTGTTTCAAATTTTAGAAAAAGGAACAAGCACGAGGTGGAGCATGTGGATTAGCACCTGTTGGGATAATCCCATGGTTTTGAGCCATCGGTCACATGATGTTGCCACCAGAGGGAAAAGGGAATAGATCCTGAAAGTTGAATTGAGGGCACATAGGCTTAAAGAAACGACTTGAAAGGTTTGGGTCAGCACAGGCGTGCATCAGGTGAAGTAAGAAAGTCCTGAATTCCTCGGGTATCATCATATTTTCCCACTGATTGGAACAGGGTATCTTAGAAGGAATTTGTGAAGAGTTGAGGATCCCCATTCATTGTTACAATCATGAGGAAGAAAACATAGGCCTGTGGAAAAGGTTTTGGGGCTCAAAAGGAGACTTAGAGTCGATTTAACTCTATCATTTTGAAGGATCCTAGATCGGGAGGACGAGCAGCCTCGAGAGGAGGACGGGGTTTGAATCAAGTGGTATCAGAGCATATTTTTTCTTTCAAACAATATGAAAAGTGAGAAGAGACCGAATACTGATGCTCTGTGTGTGAAGCTATGTTTACAAGTGTGCAACAGATATATGACAACTAGGTGAGCTGCAGGAGAAATTTGGAGGTGCTCACAGTTGCAGAGTGGACAGCATGACATCCAGGTGGGATGAAAGAAAAGAAATGGTTATTGAAGGCCAAAGGCGAGGTCGAGGAGAATACCTCCAGTAGTTGCAAAAAGAACAGAGAGATAAAGAGCTTGAGGAGATCAGAGCAGAACTTAACAAGCTAATGTTGAAGATGCAGCAAGATGCTCAAGGAGGTTGGAAATATGAGTGGCCCTTGAAGAACAAAGCAAGGTGGCATGTCTAGAAGTTATTTTCCAAGAGACAGCAACAAAAATTGAGAAGGTGGTTGAAGCATGCTGAAAACCTCAGTGCCACAGAGAAGGTGGTTTACATTTGTAAACAAGAGTTAGGAAGGAGCCTCAGTGATGAAGGTTCAGATTGCCAGGAGGTCAATGAGATGAGACCAATTAGTGATCCCATAAACTTCCAGGAGGGAAAAGGGGAAATCCCAGATTGCTAGGAGGGAAAGGGAGATAAAATGAGACTATCTAAGAGTCTCAAGAACTCATTAGAGAGTTCATATCAGCAAGCAATTCTGGCAAAAGAGGTAGGAGAGGAGCCTCATGTTGATGATCAAAATCACAATGAGGAATTTCTCCCACAAAGTATTGTTAAAGCCCTATTATTTAAACTATGTTAATAATTCAATACTAGTAGGTGGGATCCCCTTGTAGATTGGAGGCTCGGAGATAGTCATATCACACATTTTTTGTTGTTGTTCTGATGCTTCTTACAGGGTCCTATATGGTTGAAAATCCAGTCTTGGTTTCATTTTGACATAGTGACAGGCAGATGATGAATTTTATGGGATGTTTTGCAATTCAAAGCATTAGTTTTATGTTATGATTGGCATATATTTACAGTTGCTATGTTTAATTATGTCACAAATCACCATGATTTATTACCTGGCCACACATACATAAGAAATATTTTAGTAATGACATAACCAAAAAAAAGAAAAGAAGCTTATGAAAAAATCCTAAAAAGAAAGGATCTATGTTTGAGTTATGATAAGGATTATATGCAAATGGAAATGTTAAACATGTTAGTGTGAGTCCTAACTATTATATGGTTGGTTAGTGGCTATGCGATTTTCATTTGAGTTATTTTGGGGCGCATATGATATGGTATGACATGAGGACTTTCCAAGGGTTAGCGTGAATGTTTTGGGTGGCACATTGGGCAAGAAATATTGTCGCAGATTTCAATGGTTTGGAAATTGATTACATGGTTTAAATGATATGGTGAGTGTTGGTTGTCTTGTACTTTGGAATTGAATAGGATAGGAGATGGAATCAATGTGCAGTAAATGCACATCACTCCATACTCCCCCCCATCAGTTCGTCACCCTAGTATGGTTCTTTCTTTCATTTTGGTCTGTTGGTGGTTAAGCTCTGCATCTTAGGCTTGCGAAGAAAATGCTCAGCCAGCTCGCCCTTTTAATCTCTCGGTTATAGGTATGGTTCTTTTTCACCCAGCCATGAATTACTCTCTGTGTATGAACAAACAATGGCTCAGTAGTGCTTGGGTTTGTGTTTTCCTGAGAATTGAAACTGTGTAAATGCATGATTCTTCTCTCTGGAATGATTGTGTAATTGTTCGGATTGCAAGAAAAATAATTGGTTTTGGTTGAGTTGTGCATTTGATGGTTGATCTGTTGGTTAAAATCGTGATGAGTCTCTATGGATTTTTAAATGAATATGGGTATTATAACTCTGTGTTTTAATTGTGGAGGGTTTCTCTCTATGTATTATTGCTTGTTGCTTCCTCACAATTATGAGGGTAACTTTGTCCAGTCGTGTTTGGATTGCCATTTGGTTGCTGTGTTTTTTTTAGAGTCATGGTCATGGGCTTAGTGTCTTAGCACCAAAATATTTCAAGAATCGGTCTTAGGGTGGCCATAATGTTGATATATATGCTTATGGTTGTTGGGCGATATAACTTATGCCTCGGGTTATGCATCCTCACTGACATTGTTGTCAAATGATTTGGCTCTTAAGAAATAGACAGAGGTTATACCTATGTGTGTTCTGGGTAACTGTCATTGTCCATTGGACATTCGCTTCTCCTCTGCAAATGCAAAACACATTATGTGCATTGTTTTTTCTACCCTACCTGTCATTGCTTCCTCTGTGGCTAACTATTGTTCTATTTTCCCAGACCGAGAGTTATACGGAAACCCTATGGCTTTCTATTATGTTGTAACGGAGGGGTCTTTTCCTCCGATTGATGTGCCTATGAGGACCTCCAGTTCTCTGTGCGATTAATGACTGAGCACACTCTTGATTGCCTCTTTGTATTTGTTGTGACAGAGCCCGACTTTAAAGTCCCCAACTGTTCTTTCTCTTGTCGAGTATCTCTTGGTTGTCAAAGATTGATTTATCAAGTGAAGTGGTTATGAAAGTTTGCATCGAGTACCTATCTCATCTTTTTATGATTAAATTGGTTGAAAAGTTGTGATTGGGAATGAGTAATAATATCCAATCAAGGGGCTTCCTCTTTTTCTTTATACTTTGAATCATTGTGTTCTACAGCTTGGTGTTAATTGAAAATTAGAAATTCCTTTGTGTTTCACTAGGCCCAATTAGGGTTATAGATAGTTATGGAAATGGTGACTGTGATATTTCATTGTGTTCAATGTGTATCTATTATGGAATCATCGTGCATATTGTAGATAATTGCATCGACAGTGTTGAAGATCAGTTTTTATATTGATTGTGGTTTTGTTGCAAAAAATATTGGTTGATATGTTGAAGAATGTATGAAATCGGGCATGTTCTGGAAGTCTGCTCAATTTGGAAGGGACATGTGCATATGTTTTAAATTGGTTGATCGTGAATTGATAGACAGGGTATGATATTTTTGTAGTGATGCTTATGGGATAGAGGTGGATCAATGTTGTTGTGTGTTTTCTTTTAATTCTTAAAAGGAAAGAAAAAAAATTAAAGACCAAGCATTTTCTTAACATGAATGTTGAAAGTTGTTTCAATTATGATTATGATTGCAGACTGTTCTAATTGAGAATTTTTTGAGGAATTTAATTGTTGAACAGTGAACAATATTGATACACTGTAATTATTGAATTGGTGATGGTATTTTTTGTATTGAGTACATGGTTATGTTTATCAATTACTTGATGTGGTTATGAATAGTATTCGTTAATTCCTTGTCATTCTCTAACTTTTCCGCACATTACAAGTCCCCTCACCTTCCTAGATTCACTATTCACTCCCTGTTCTTAAAATTAAATTATAGTTAAATGAAAACTCTATATTATAGCAATTGAAGGATGGCACAGGGATGAGTTACAGTTGATATGTTTTGTTATTACAATACAGTTGATTGTTTGATGATTTGTTGAGCAGTAATCATGATCTACCCCCCTTCAGTTTACCACTTTTCGCTCAATACAATCCCTCATATATCCCATAACCCTTATTCACCCCCTGCTCATTGACAAGTATTAAACGATTTTTATGGATTGGATTGCATGAGTCTAATGTGTTGTTGAGCCAAAATTTGTTTCATATTTAAAGAGATGTCATGTATGGTTTGTTGAAGAAACTAGTTGCTAATAAATAATGCATACAGGAATGAGCTTCTTCAGCAAAGGTAGCCATGACCAGAATAACAGGGGAAGAGGAAATTGGAATAGGGGACCTAGAAGGCCAAGGTTTTCTATACATTTTGATGTAGACTCACAAGATTTGAGCTAGTTATTCCAAGCTGGATTTTTTAACTGGAATGGACAAGGACTGGTCCAACCTGGGCCAGAAAGGCCTCCTTTCCAATCCCCACATGTCCCTAGTATCCTAGTTCCCCCTCATGTCTCGTTACAACCTAAAGTCCCTAAAAATGATGGATGGAAGGAGATTGTCCACTCGACAACCTCCCAACATCGTGGCTGGCCCAATTTGTCTTTGCCTACTTCTCCTCCATCGATTAACCAAATTTTCCAAGTTTCCCCTGGACACTCACCAGTACAGTCTTCCCACACAAGAAAGAGGTTAAAAATTAAAGCCCACCATGCACCTGATAAACGAAAATTTGTTGTTGTCCCCTCCAACTCTGCCAAATCTGTATCATCCTGCATGCATTTGAGAGATGATTTCTCTCATGTTATTAGTGAGATAAGGCCTAAAGGCTCCACACAGCGTAAGGTAAATTTAGAGAAATCAAAGGGAGACAACAACAACAAGGGGAAAATTGCCTCCCGGAGTGGCAAATATGGTTTTTGAGTGTCTTTATTTATTGATTGTTGAGAATAGTTGACTTCTCAAGTTTTGGACATCACAATATTTTTTGGATATGGTTTCAATTATCATTGATATTAATTTTCAAATTATGAGAGTGATGATGGGAGCCACAAGGAGGGATGTGTTTGATTGATTAACTAGTTGTGTTTATGCTTGTTAAAGAAACTAAAGGAAGTCACAAGGGGTCCCACCTACTAGTTATTATTTATTAAGACCCTTATTATTATTTTATTAATTTCCCCCCTAAACTAAAAGTTAGTTGAGTTTTAGTTAACTTAACTAAAAGAAGTAGTTTAACTACTTCAACTAATTCTGATTGCTTAAAGGAAAAAAGAGAAGGAGAATAGAGGAGGATAGAAGGAGAAAGAACACTAAGGTATTCTCTTGAGTTTTATTGATATAATTCGGTTTTCATTCAATCTTTAATTCATTGAAAGCCTAATTCTCTTTTATGATAGCAGGTTCCTATTGTAGTCAACAAGATTCAAGGTTGAATTACATCATTCAGACACTTGTTTTTCAGAGGTGTTGATCTATTTTTTATAGTTTGTGTAGACTTGTCTGTTTGTGAATTAAATTTCATGACTGATATAGGATATTGTGCAGAGTCGAGTCAGAAACAATCTATGGCACGCTGCTCCAGCTTTTAAAGTTCATTTTTTTACTTTCTGTTAGAAGTCCTTTTGTATGGTTTTCATCGGGGACATCTAAGTTTGACTTTGGTCCAAACTTCCTCAGGGGATTTTGTAAAGAGAACGATTCTTTTGATAAATTGGAATGAATTAATAAGCGATTGATTTATGTCTCATCTGTGTTAATTATTGACTTGGTATTTTTACTTATGTCTCTACATTTATTTCTACATCTGTTATATTCAGAAAATTTCATAAATATTGAATTTTTCAACAATCTTTCATTTATAAAAAAAATCAGCCTAAACCCTTGTAACCAATACTTATGGATGAGGAAACATTTTTTGATGGCTATAAACATAGGGTGATATTCTCATCTATCTTGCTTTAGACAAGTGAGATCTGAAAATGATTGAGTAAGATTATTTCATATCTTTTCCTCAACATTTATTTGGTGACCATACTGGGGAGATCGACAATATCTCTCTGGTTGATTTTTATGCTTGATTATCATCAAATATATCTATTTTTATTATATTGATTTTTTTATTGTTTCATTTCTTAATGACTGTACCTGTTGCAAGGCAATCTAATATTGAGCCCAGTCTTCAAGATCATACCATCATTGCTTTAAACTTGTTTAACACCATTTTAGACACTGTTAATACCCGGGCTGGGCTTAATCATTCATGGGCAGTAATTGAGCAAGACATAAGTGCCCAATAACGTTGGGAAGATAGACATAGACAGCTTAGGAATCAACTGTAACTTTCTTTTTTTTTCATCTTCGGTATTTTTTTCATGTCCTTAGATCCTCATGTTTCTAGGAGAAGAAGAGGCTTATCACCTAAAACCAATCCTATTGCTGAAATAAGAAGAAGGAACATTGTGTTATCAACCCAACAAAGTGCTCTAAGGAGAAACTTGTCTAATTCATCCAGTTCGTCTTTCTCTCCCTTACCTATTGTCCACAAAATGGCATCTAGTGGTGGATCTGGTGGCACTGGAGGTCCTTCTTCATCTCAATATTCAACTTCGTCAATGATTGGTATATTATATAGTCACCAAGTCTATGTCCAATCTACCACAAACCCCACCAAAGTCATTAAAAAGTATGGTATTTTTTAGTTTGAAGAATATGCTACAACCACATTGTGGCATGTTTCCTCTCCTCTTAACCTAGAACCTACTACTTGTCCACTTCTTGAATTCAAAGAGCATCTCCCTAGGTTTTCAAGGAATAACACTATCACTACAAATGAACACTTGGTGGCATTTTCTAATGCCTGTCATAACATAGGATCCAATGACAACAATACTTGCATGTGCTTATTTGTCAATTCCCTTGAAGGGAAGGTTGCGACCGATTTCTTCAATCTCCCTCCTAAGATTTTATCTACTTGGGAGGAGTTATTCTATTGGTTCAAATCCACCAATGGGCAATCCAAAAGCCCAGCCGAGCAGTTACGAGAATACAATAACATCGCTTACAAGGATCATGAGACCATCAAGTCCTTCAACTTGCGTTTCACCAAATTATACAATTGAATCCCTAAACTCATTCGACCTCAGAACTAAGCCGCTTTCATGAATTATTATAATGCATTACCTTCCCCCTACCATCATAGGCTTGAGGAAAAGGCTATTGATAATTTTGGTTCTGCTCTGCATATTTTTTTAGAGTATGAAGAATGGATTGAAAGAACAGGTCTTCCTCAGGGAGATTCAGTTAAACAGACAGACATGTCCACCCTCTTACAGCTTGTACAAGACATGAATAATCATATGATAGTGTATAAGTGAAAGGGAAATGTCTCCCCTCTTACTCTTGGAGATTCATCCTCTTCTGCACCCCCCTTTATAAATCCAAATGAAAATAATTTTCATCCTAAAGCTATCATGCCTCGTAGTTGGTGTAACTTTTTCGAAGAACACCATGAGGAAATTACCTGTGAGGTAAATAACAGTTTCAGAGATAAAATATTTGTTAAGAGACCTGAAACTACTATCGTTGTACTAGACTTTGCAGAGCCAGAAGATGTCATGATCATCAATACTAGGAATAAATCCTATGCTCCCAAAGGTAAATATGATTCTCCCCGCAATTCTTCTAGCCCAAGCTCATCCTCACCAGTTTCTATTGTCTAGGTTCCTAAGGCTCCTGACATTCAAGGAACTACATCCCCTCTCCCCTCTTCCAAATACAATATTTTAAATCAATTGGCCAACATCAAAGCAGATGCAACCCTTCTGGGCATGATTTTCATCCCTGAACAATAGAAGCATCTAAAACAATTCATGGAAGGAAGATATTTCATTGTAGCCAACCTATATGAAGAGGTAGATGAAGAGGATTCATCTGTAAATAAAGTAGGTGTACATAACTTTAGATACCCTGTAAAAAAATCCCCCTTTTTATATTTCTGTAATAATTATGGATAAGATTTCCCATTGTTGCCTCATTGACGACGATTCGGGCCCAAGTGTAATGTCAAAGATTATTATGGAAGAGATAGGCTTGTCTTGTACAAATGAAAATGCCAGAATCATGCTCTCTTATAATAGTCTACAACAAACTACCATAGGTGAAATCAAGGATGTGACCTTGGTCTTGTGCGTGCACCCTGAAATAAGGACAACCCTTAAAATTCAGGTAATTGATATGCCAATAAGTAACTACTTGATCATCTTAGGAAGCTATTGGAAATATTTGACGGGTGGATACCTCTCACTCAACGGGAAACACTTATCAGTTCCTTGGAATGGTAAAAACATCATAGTCCTTAGAGAGGGAAGTATTTCACCCTACATAGAAAGTATCCCACAACCTAATGTGAATTATATAGAAGAGGACCTAGGAGTGTATTCCATCTTTGTCGAGGAGGATAACACTCCCTTGGAATAGATTGACTTAGATGATGGTATGTGGCATATTCACTTTGATGTTTCATGCTCTAATGAAGGAAACAGAGTTGGTATTATCTTGTGCTCTCCTATGGGGAAAATTCATAACTTATCTTATAGGTTGGAGTTTACTTGCACAAACAATGTTACTGAATTTGAAGCTTTATTATTAGGCATTGAAAACACATATAATATGGTTTGTGGTCACCATATAGTATTTGGGGATTTTGAGCTTTTTGTGAACCTTGTACGTAAGATATCTTCCACTAGCAACAAGTTGATGAAACGATACACCCAAACTGTTTGGGCACTTATCTCGAACCTACTATCTTTCAACATTACTCATGTTAAGAGGGAATTGAACTCAATGGCTGATCGGTTAGCTGTTTTTGTAGCCTCTCCTAATCAACAAATTCTTCCACAATGACCTGATTGTACTTTTGAATCTCTATATCATCCACATATCCCTGAAAATATAGAATCGTGGAATGTATTCCCTAGTGATGAGAGCATCTGTGCTTTCATTCAAAATGAAACTTACAAGCCTAAGGAAATTATATCCATGGAAGATAACAAGATTCCTAAGGGCTTGACTCCTCTAGATAGTTCATTTTCATCGAGTGATGTAGGAAACATAGAGAAGCATAAAGAAGAGGAGTCAAAAAGAAAGGTGGGTGAAACCATCTCCTTGACCATTGGAACACCCGAGTCTCCAAAGAATGTTAAAATAGGTGCCCAATGTTCTAATGAAGAAAAATTGAAGTTTTCCAGACTGCTTGGTGAGTTTCAAGATGTTTTTTTGCTTGGTCTTATGAGGATATTTGTTGTTTTGATCCCGCTCTTATACAACATGCAATTCCTATTAAGGAGGGCATAAAACTAGTTAGGCAAAAACAAAGACATATCAACCCTACACTAGAAGCAACTATTCGAAAGGAGTTGGAAAAACTCTTGAAGGCTGGAATTATCTTTTCGGTTAAGTATTCAGAATGGGTTTCTAATTTGGTTCTCATTCGAAAAACAACTGGTCAAATTAGATTATGCGTAGATTTTTGCACATTAAATCGGGCTAGGATAAAATATCATTTTCCTATCCCTAATATGGAAATGATTTTGCAGCAAGTTGCAGGGTCGCAGATGATGTCCTTACTTGATGGTTTCTCTAGTTACAATCAAATCAAGGTAAAAAGGGAAGATAAATATAAAACCACCTTTATTACTCATTGGGGCACTTTTTCTTATGAATGTATGTCTTTTGGCTTATCCAATGCAGGTGCCACTTTTCAAAGAGATATGCAAATAGATTTTGACGATTTGATCGACATGATCATTTAGATCTATCTTCACGACTTAACTGTGTACTCTAAAAATCGATCAGATCATTTTGGTCATCCTAAAAGAGTTCTCATGTGATGTAGGAAATTTGGCATTTCTATAAATCCCTCTAAGTCTATTTTCGGCGTTACCAAGGACAAGCTCCTCGGACACATTGTCTCTGATTTAGGAATAAGCATTGATCCTGAAAGGATTTCTACTATCCTAAATCTGCCTGCTCCCACTTCCAAGAAGGAGGTTCAAGCTTTTATGGGTGTTATTAACTTTGTCCGTAGGTTTGTTCGTAATTTTGTTGTAATGGTTAAACCGATTCATAATATTCTTAAGCAAGATCATTCCTTCTCTTGGACAGATGATGTCGAAGATTCTTTTGTAGGAATCAAAAAAGAAATCATCTCTGCACCGGTTTTGGCGAAGCTGGATTTTGAGAAAGAATTTATGATATATACTAATGCCACAGAGGAAGCAGCTTCTACTATCCTCATGCAAGGTGATGACCAAGGTAACAAAAAACCAATGGCTTACATGAGTCAAAGCTTGTTTGATGATGAATTTAAAAATTATTTTATTGAAAAACATGTTTTCTCTCTTGTTAAAGTTGTTGAAAATTTTTGCCACTTCATCTTAGGTAAGCATAAGTTAGCAAAAGTCCCTTTACCTGCTGTCAATTTTTTTCTCTCAGACTTATCCTTCAGAGAAGCTTGCACATTGGCTTGCCAAAATCCAGAAGCATGATTTAACTATCGTGACTTCTACCACCATCAAGGGATGTGACTTAGCCCTTCACTTAGCTCAGCATGCTGAAACTAGTGAAGAAATTGATGAACAGGATAGTTCCCTATCATCACTATTCTACATTGATAATCAGATCCTTCATGTGTTTGAACATCCTTGGTATAAGAATTTGGTTTACTATTTACAAAACCAAAGATGTCCAGATAACTTAGACACTCATCAAAGAAGAAGGCGATGTCTTGAATCTTCTAGATACATCATTATATGACACTTCTTGTTTAGAAGATCTATTGATGGTGTGTTGCTTTGTTGTGTAAACAATGAGGAAGCAAAAAAACTATTGCAAGAAACTCACGATTCTTCAAATTCTGTTATTCACGTAGGAGGTCATTTTTCTGCTAAAACCACTGCTTTCAAGATTATTAGAAAAGGATATTATTGGACTTCAATCTTTCGTGACTCTTATGTTTTTTCGAGATCTTGTGACAAGTGCCAGAAATTTGATGGGAAAGAACGCCTTTCAGCCATGCCGTTACAACCTGTCCTCTCAAAATTTCATTTTTCAAAGTGGGGATTGGATTTTATTGGTCCTATTAATCCTATGTCTTCAGCAGGACAAGTCCTTATTTTGACAACCACAAACTATTTTACAAAATGGGCTGAAGTTGTCCAGCTTAAACATTCAACAGATGATTAGGTGATTTCCTTCCTTGAAAATAACATATTTTCCATATTTGGTCTTCCTTTGGAAATTATTACAGACAATGGTCATGCTTTTATTTCTACTAAGCTGACCCAATTTTTAGCTAAGTTGGGAGTTAACCATGTCACCTCATCATCTTATTACCCCCAAGGAAATGGGCAGGTCGATTCTACCAACAAGAATCTGGTGAGAATCATCAAAAGGCTCATCAAAGATAAGCCTCGTCAATGGCACACTCTCCTCACTTATGCCCTTTGGCCAAATAGAACCACCACCAAGGTGAGCACTGGTTGCACTCCTTTCCATCTTGTTTATGGTCAAGAATCCATTCTTCCTACTGAGTTGGAACTTTCTTCCTTAAGGTTAATTCTACAGGTCGAAGAATTAAATTCTTATGATGTTTCACAGAAGATGAATGCACTCCTGGATTTACAAGAGCAAAGGACGTTTTCCTTGGGTAATATAAAAAGGAGACAATAGACTGTTAAGAAGTATTTCAACAAGAGTGTCAAAACTGTCAAATTTAAAGTCAATGAGAAAGTACTGATGTGGGATTCAACTCATGCTGATAGGGGAAGAAACTCAAAGTTTCAAAAATTATGGTTGGGTCCTTTCAAGATCGCTTTTGTCCTGGGTGCAAACTCTTACATTCTAAAGGATTTACAAGAGCGATTGTTTTCCTACAAAACTAATGGTTCTCACTTAAAACACTATGTGGAACCAACTTGAAGAGTTTAACGTTGTTTGGATTGTTATTTATTTTAGTAGTTTAATTTCTGCTATTTCAATTCTKCTTTTAAAAAACAGTTTTCAATTCTTCTTTCATTTTAGTAGTTTTCCTTCCGTTGTTTGCATTTCTRTCATTCCATTTCTGTKGTTTTCAATTTTGCAGTTTCATTTATGTTATGAMATTTCTTGATKTTGTTCTTTTGATTTCAATTTTTGGTCAAGAATAAAATGTTGGATCAATTATGCCACAGCAACACTCCTGCAAAGTATTGTTAGTCAATAAAAATCAATCTTACATGRTTGTTATGATGTTCCCCCTGAAGGCATCATTGAATTTGTTATCYRTTTTCACTGTTGTCTTATGAGAYAGTTGGTTACTTCCTKCTTCTGCTTTCCATTTCTTCATCCATTTTGAGATTCAAAAGAGAAAGTCCAGAAAAMTTTTCTCCTTGAAGTCAAGAGAAAATTTTGGTTGAATGATTATGCTTACATGGACAAAACCCCTCATACTTAAAACTTTCCATGAGTTATTCCCGATCATTTTTCCATTAAATCTGCTCACTTCCCCTGTGGCATAATCATTCTGATTTATATCTTCTTGATATGATGATTACATGGTCTGCAAAACCACACATTATGAGTTCTTGATCTGTTGGAAACATATTTCCCTGTGGAGTCGCCGGTTTGTTGACGATTAAAATCGCAACGAGGAATTTCGCCCGCAAAGTATTGCTAAAGCCCTATTATTTAAACTATGTTAATAATATAATACTAGTAGGTGGGACCCCCTTGTATACTGGAGGCTTGGAGATAGTCATATCACACATTTTTTGTTGTTGTTTCGATGTTGCTTACATGGTCCTATATGGTTGACAATGCAATCTTGGTTTCATTTTGACATAGTGACAAGTGGATGATGCATTTTATGGGATGTTCTACAATTCAAAGCATTAGTTTTATGTTATGATTGGCATATATTTACAGTTTCTATGTTTAATCATGTCACAAATCACCATGATTTATTACCTGGCCACACATACATAAGAAATATGTTAGTAATGACATAACCAAAACAAAGAAAATAAGCTTATGAAAAAATCCTAAAAAGAAAGGATTTATGTTTGAGTTGTGATAAGGATTATATGCAAATGGAAATGTTAAACATGTTAGTGTTAGTCCTAACAATTACATGGTTGGTTAGTGGCTATGCGATTTTCATTTGAGTTATTTTGGGGTGCATATGATATGGCAATGCATATGGTATACCATGAGCACTTGGCAAGGGTTAACATGAATATTTTGGGTGGCGCATTGGGCAAGGAATATTGTCGTATATTTCAATGGTTTGGAAATTGATTACATGGTTTAAATGATATGGTGAGTGTTGGTTGTCTTGTACTTCGGAATTGAATAGGATAGGAGATGGAAGCAACGTGTAGTAAATGCATGTCACTCCATACTCCCCCCCATCAGGTTGTCACCCTAGTATGGTTCTTTGTTGCATTTTTCTCTATTGGTGGTTAAGTTATGCATCTCAGGCTTGGGAATAAAATGCTTGGCCAGCTTGCCCTTTTAAGCTCTCGGTTAAAGGTATGGTTATTTTTCACCCATCCATGAATTACGCTCTGTGTATGAACAAACAATGGTTGAGTAATGCTTGGGTTTGTGTTTTCCTGAGAATTGCAACTGTGTAAATGTGTGATTCTTCTCTCTGGAATGACTGTGTAATTGTTTGGATTGCAAGCAAAAGAATTGGTTTTGGTTGAGTTGTGCATTCGATGGTTTCTCTGTTGGTTAAAATAGTGATGGGTTTCTGTGGATTTTTAAATGAATGTGGGTATTATCGCTCTATGTTTTAATGGCGGAGGGTTTCTCTCTGTGTATTATTGCATGTTGCTTCCTCATAGTTATGAGGGTAACTCTATCCAGTTGTGTTCAAACATCCATTTGGTTGTTGTGTTTTTTTCAGAGTCATGGTCGTGGTCTCAGTGTCTTGGCACCAAAATATTTCAAAAATTGGACTTAGGGTGGCCATAACATTGATATATATGCTTATGGTTGTTGGGAAATATAACTTATGCCTCGAGTTATGCATCCTCATTGGCATTGTTGTCAAATGATTCGTCTCTTAAGAAATAAATAGAGGTTATACCTCTGTGTGTTCTAGGTAACTGTCACTGTCCAATGGACATTCGCTTCTCCTGTACAAATGCAAAACACACTATGTGCATCATTTTTTCTACCCTACCTATTGTTGTTTCCTCTGTGGCTAACTGTTTTTCTATTTTCCCAGATCGAGAGTTATATGGAAACCCTATGGATTTCTACTATGTTGTATCAGAGGGGTCTTTGCCTCCTGTTGATGTGCCTCTAAGGACCTCCAGTTCTCTGTGCAATTGATGACTGAGCGCACTCTTGATCGCTTCTTTGTATTTGTTGTGAAAGAGCCCAACTTTAAAGTCCTCAATTGTTCTTGCTCTTGTCGGGTATCTCTTGCTTGTCGAAGATTGATTTATCAAGTGAAGTGGTTATGAAAGTTTGCATCGAGTACCTATCTCGTATTTTTATGATGAAATTGGTTGAAAATTTGTGATTGGGAATAAGTAATAATATGCAGTCAAAGGGCTACCTCTTTTTCGTTATACTTTGAATCATTGTGTTCTACAGCTTGGTGTTAATTGCAAATTGGAGATTCTTGTGTGTTTCACTAGGCCCGATCAGTGTTATAGATAGTTATGGAAATGGTGACTGTGTTATTTTGTTGTGTTAACTGTGTATCTATTATGGAATCATCATGCATATTGTAGATAATTACATCGACATTGATGAAGCTTGGGTTTTATATTGATTGTGGTTTCGTTGCAAAAACTTATTGGTTGATATGTTGAAGAATGTATGAAATCGGGCATGTTATGGAAGTCTGTTCGATTTGGAAGGGACATGTGCATATGTTTTAAATTGGTCGATCGTGAATTGATAGACAGAGTATGATATTTTTATAGTGATTCTTATGGGATAGAGGTGGAACAATGTTGTTGTGTGTTTTCTTTTAATTCTTAAAAGGAAAGAAAAAAAATTAAAGACCAAGCATTTTCTTAACATGACTATTGAAAGTTGTTTCGATTATTATTATGATTATGATTGCAGACTATTCTGATTGAGAAGTTTTTGAGGAATTTAATTGTTGAACAATGAACAGTTTTGATACACAGTAATTATGGAATTGGTGTTGGTATTTTTTGTATTGAGTACAGGGTTATGTTTATCAATTAATTGATTTGTTTTATGAACAATATTCATTAATTCCCTGCCATTCTCTCACTTTTCCACACATTACAAGTCCCCTCACCTTCCTAGATCCACTATTCACACCATGTTCTTAAAATTAAATTATAGTTAAATGAAAACTTTGTATTATAGCAGTTGAAGGATGGCACATGGATGAGTTATAGTTGATATGTTTTGTTATTACAATATAGTTGGTTGTTTGATGATTTGTTGAGCAGTAATCATGATCTACCCCCCTTCATTTTACCACTTTTCTCTCAATACAATCGCTCATATATCCCAGAATCCTTATTCACCCCCTGCTCATTGACAAGTATTAAACGATTTTATGGATTGGATTGCATGAGTCTGATGTGTTGTTGAGCCAAAATTTGTTTCATATTTAAAGACATGTCATGTATGGTTTGTTGAAGAAACTAGTTGATAATCAATAATGCATACAGGAATGAGCTTCTTCAGCAGAGGTATCCATGGCCAGAATAATAGGGGAAGGGGAAATTGGAATAGGGGCCCTAGAAGGCCAAGGTTTTCTATACATTTTGATGCAGACTCACAAGAGTTGAGCTAGCTATTCAAAGCTGGATTGGACAAGGAGTGGTCCAACCTAGGCCATAAAGGCCTCCTTTCCAATCAAAACATGTCCCTGGTATCCCATTTCCCCCTCATGTCTCGTTACAACCTGAAGTCCTTGAAAATGACGGATGGCAAGATATTTTCCACCCAGCAGTCTCCCAACATTGTGGCTGGCCAAATTTGTCTCTGCCTGCTCCTCCTCCATTGATTAACCAAATTGTCCAAGCTGCCCCTACACACTCACCAATATAGTATTCACATGCAAGCAAGAGGTTAAAAACCAAATCCCACCATGCACATGATAAAGGAAAAGTTGTTGTTTCCCCCTCCGACTCTGCCAAATCTGTATCATCCCGCATGCATTTGAGAGATGATTTCTCTCATGTTATCAGTTAGATCAGGCCTAAAGGCTCCACACAACCTAAGAAAAATTCATAGAAATCAAAGGGAGATAGCAACAACAAGGGGAAAATTGCCTCCTAGAGTGGAAAATATGGTTTTTGAGTGTATTTATTTATTGATTGTTGAGAATAGTTGACTTCTGAAGCTTTGGACATCACAATATTTTTTGGATATGTTGGATATTATATTTTTTGGATATGGTTTCAAATAGCATTGATATTAATTTTCAAATTATGAGAGTGATGATGGGAGCCACAAGGAGGGATGTGTTTGATTGATTAATAGTTGTGTTTATTATTGTTAAATAAACTAAAGGGAGTCACAAGGGGTCCCACCTACTAGTTATTATTTATTAATACCCTTATTATTATTTTATTAATTTCCCCCCTAAACTAAAAGTTAGTTGAGTTTTAGTTAACTTAAATAAAAGAAGTAGTTTAACTACTTCAACTAATTCTAATTTCTTAAAGGAAAAAAGAGAAGGAGAATAGAGGAGGATATAAGGAGAAAGCATACTAAGGTCTGCTCTTGAGTTTTATTGAGATCATACAGTTTTCATTCATTCTTTAATTCATTGAAAGCCTAATTCTCTTTTATGATAGCAAGGTCCTATTGTAGACAACAAGATTCAAGGCTGAGTTACATCATTCAGACACTTGTTTTTCAGAGGTGTTGATCTATCTTTGATATTCTATGTAGACTTGTCTGTTTGTGAATTAAATTCCATGACTGATAAAGGATATTGTGCAGAGTCGAGTGGGCAGCAATATGTGGCAAGTTGATCCAGCTTTTAAAGTTCAATTTTTTACTTTCTATCAAAAGTCCTTTTGTATGTGTTTCATCAAGGACATCTAAGTTTGACTTTGGTCCAAACTTCCTCAGGGAATTTTGTAAAGAGAACGATTATTTTGATAAATTGGAATGAAATAAGCAATTGCTTTGTGTCTCATCTATGTTAATTATTGACTTGGTATTTTTACTTCTGTCTCTACATTTATTTATGCATCTGTTATATTCAGAAAATTACATAAATATTGAACTTTTCAGCAATCTTTCATTTATAAAAAAAATCATCCTAAGCCCTTGTAACCAATACTTGTGGATTAGGAAACAATTTTTTATGGCTATAAACATAGGGTGATATTCCTGTATATCTTTCTTTAGCCGAGTGAGATCTGAAAATGATTGAGTAAGATTATTTCATATATTTTCCTGAACACGTCATCAAGATGAAGATTCATATGGGGTTACAATCTAGGTGAATGAAGATGATGAGAAGTTAAATAATTCCACTATCCAGGAGGAGGATCAGAGGCATGTTCTGATCATTGGAGGAATCAAAATATTCCTACCAAGAATCCAAGTTGAGGCCAGAGCACATGTTGAAGGTGAAACAACAAAAAGATGGCCAGCAATGGAGACTACCATAAAGGAGGAGAAGGAGTAGATATTGATGTCTACCCAAGTAGAAGAATAAGAGTAGCATACTAGTCAGTTGCTCACTCCATGGGAGAAAGAATTGAAATTGTTGGAGGATTGGTTATGCAATCTAGTGACAAAAGATGATTGCCAAGAGACAATCATGCTAGA
>ML820787.1:0-13879 GCA_009831015.1 Picea engelmannii
TTCTCTTCTAACTCCACTGAGTTTAGACCCACACTCCTTGCATTGGCTTATAGAGTTTTCTCTCTCTGTCGTGCACTCCTTACACTTAACCTAGAGAACCATACTTAACTCAACACACTTGCGGATAGAAAATTGTATCTCTCTCCCTGCAGACGATTTCTAACATTCATCTACCATTCACAAACATGTAAAAGACATTCATAACACAACATCCATTGAACATAAATGTAAGACAGGAAAAACTGTCATTTTCTATTAATGGTGGAATGTCAATTTACAATGGTGGAGTCCGAGCTGCAACTGAGTCTCAGATCTCATCAACCTCCTAATTTGGCTTACAATGATTTTCATCGAGCTTCAACAACCTGTCGTTTAACCTCTATCAGGCATACAATACAATGATTTATACAAGAGGGGCTCAAATGAGCTTCCCTCTCAAGCTAACTAATGGTGTCAAATCACCATCGCTAATGTTTATCGAAAGGCCAAATTATAATGATGGCAATTATGCTCCAAATCGGATGTAGATCCATTTCGTCGTTATCCTATTAATGACGACCTTATCTCCAGCTTGTACAAAAGCACAATTTGGCTCTTCCAACTTGTATTCAATTAATGCATGGATCATGCCTTGGATGCTCGAGGAAAAAATGAGAGGGTGACGCCTCTCCTTCCTTGAATGCGCACCACACGTGTTGATTAGCTGGTGCATGCTGAGATGGAGCAATGCTCCTACATCAGATTCTCATGGATTGGTCTCAAGGATGATGTACTAAAGCACATTTGGGAGTGCACAACTTGTCAGCAAAACAAGTCCGAGTAGACACACCCAACAAGGTTACTTCAGCCTCTACCCATTCCAGAGCAGAAATGGGAGAGCATTTCTATGGATTTCATTATAGGCCTTCCTCAAGTGCAGGGTAGGGAATGTATATTTGTGGTGGTCGACAGGATGACCAAATTTGCACATTTCTTTGCCATACCCACGGACTAAAAGGCCATACAGGTAGCAGAGTTGTTTTTCAGTGAGGTATTTAGGTTGCACAACCTACCTAGGCAGATAGTTAGTGATAGAGATGGTCGCTTCATCAACGCATTTTGGCAGGAGATTTTTCGGTTGACAGGCAGAGAGCTAGCCACGAGTACCAGCTACCACCCAAACAAAGATTGTCAACAAATGGGTGGAGGGGTATCTGAGGAACTATGTGGGAGGACAACAATGCACATGGGTGAGGTGGTTGCACATGGGTGAGTATTGTTACAACATGACTCACCATATTTCTATCAGGACGTCACCATTTGGAGCATTGTATGGATACGATGCACCCACTTGGAGCTAGTGTCAGAGGAGGTGCTCGAGCAGAGAGAGCGCAGGTTGAGGAATAGGGTCATCAGGGAGTGCTTGGTTAGATGGAGGGGACTTCTAGTGGAGGATGCCACGTGGGAGGGGGAGCATATTTTGCAGCACCCAAGATTGATGTTGCTTGAGGACAAACAATCTTGGGAAGGGAGGACTGTGATGTCCCATTCCCAAGAGTAGGCCAACAGGGAGTGACTTAGTAGTCTATTTGTTCCCGTAGACTATAGTCAGACACAAACAGGGAATGAGAGGAGAAATAAGGGAGAATTGATGGCTAAATGATGAATTAAGCCAAAAACATAAGAAATGTCACTTACGCCTAAGTCAACGGAGAAATAGAACGAAAATGAGTTAAGGGGGGGACTTAATTAATTAATTACTCACCTTAGGAGGAAAAGCGCCTAGCTTAAGTGAGGTCAATGGTGAATTAGGTCGAGAAGAGTATAAAGGGAGGAATTCGACCTAATTCCTTATTATGCTATGTTATGATTTGATGTTGAGAGAGTTCCCAGAGGAGGAGGAGATTCAACCTTCTACTCTTTTGTGGATTTCTAGAGGAAACCACCGCCATTGATCAGTTTCGGTGTTGAGAGACACACCCTAGCCTATCAGAGATACCATCCAACTATTTGACCGTGTGATTCAGGAGTATCCAGTTTGCAGTGTTGCGTAGCTCAGCCAGTGAGGGTGCAAGGTCATAGAGAGGGTTTGTGTAGCTGCATGAGATCAGAGCTTGTATTGCAGATCCCTTCCGACCCAGTTGAGATCCAGCCAAGGCACATAGATTGAGCCACCTTTCATCAGATTCCGATGGTGGAATCCTTCAGGGCGCAACGGTTAGTCATACAATGCATAACTCTTGAGGAAGGACAGTTGTGGTTCTAGATGGAGTTTCAGATCAGATATGAGGAAACCCCTCCGACCTAGTTCATCATTATCCAGGGCGCACATTTTGAGACATATAACAACTGATTTCGTTGGTGGAATCATTAGGGCGCACTCAGAGAGCCCAGGAGGTGCGCAGACCCCAGGGGGCGAGATCTGGAGCTTCAAAGGACAGATCTTGTGTATGATGGTCACCAGGATCAGCCTAGAGGTCAGGGTGCTTCTATTGAGGCAATTTCCAGCTCATTCTAATAGGTATAGCCTTCAAGACGAGTTTTCCAGTTTGTAGCGGTTATCGTGCTTCTCCAGAACTGTCGATTTTTCCAATCTATCCGTGCATGCATCAAATCTACCTTCATCTTCCGATCACGGGTATTTTATGTTATCTGATTGTATTCTAGTGATGATTCATGAGATCTAACTGAGGACTATTTTATATATTTCCAGTATATCATTGTATTTTTCGTGCTTATTCTCATAATACATATTATTCGGCGGTTGTTGTTCCTTATTTCCGCATGCATCATATATATATATATATATATATTGTTTAAACCATAATGTATGACACACACATGTGAAAATCACAAAGCATATCAAACACATAACTTAAACACACCCAGAAACCCCTAGAGTATCATATCTGAAAGACAAAACGCATCCAGAAAACCCCAGAGTATCAGATCTGTGAGACAAAAGACTAGATCAACAGTAGATATCCAGATCAGTTGGGTTAGGGATATTTCAATGATTCCATGAGAGAGGGGGGTTAGGGGTCTAAGCCTTTATATTATTTTTATTGTTATTTTATTTTATCTTGATATTAGAGAGAAGGGGAAAGGTCATGTGAGTCTCTTGGGGGAGGCCACGTTATGCCTTGAAAGTTATATAAACCCTGTATGTGGGTTGTTTGGGGGTTAGCTGATGGTTACTTCCTTATTGAGGTTACTTCATTATTATGGTTACTTGATTATTTTCCTTCTTGATCACGTTGGATCTCGTTGTGGGCATGGGGAGATGATTTGGTGGAGACAGTGAGCCATGGATGTTGGTTGTAGGAACTATTGGTATTCCAACAAAGATTTGATGCGTGTGTGCATGAGAATGCTGGCAGTAATGCTAAGAATGTCTATAGTTGAGAACCTTAGGAGTTTCTAGCATTGATATTTTCTTACCAGTAGCACTAGAGCCTTGGCTCGAGGTGAACATATCAAGGCATTGTGTGGCAGTGAAGATGGTTCATGCTCTTGGGTTGTGCAGGATGATGGGAAAGAGAGTTGGTAAATTGGGATTGTTGTATGGTTGAGAAACTGTGAGAGTTGATTTTCCAGACCGGTTTGAGGAAACTAGAGTCGACCTAGGACCCATCGTTGTGGATTCATAGACTTGGCTCAGGGGTGACCTATTGTTGAGATCTAGAAAAACAATGTCTAAGGTTAGGTGGAACGTTTAACATCTGCAACCAATTGGTGAAATTCTCTGAAAATATAAGTCTCTCTGTGTTTCTCTATGATTTTATTTCGTTGTGTATTTTATTTATCTATGTGATATGTTTAAGTCATGTTAGTGGTTATTAATTGTTGTGCATGGCCAATTATGCTTTATTTATCAGTCATGCATGTTACTTGATATCTCATTTACGTTATTATGTTCATATTTTCCATAAGAAGGGTATCAAAATTTTGAAATCGCCTTAGAAAGGCAAGGTTTTGGAGCACCCACGTAGTGGGGTGTGTCATAGGTTTTTATCAGAGCCAAGGTTTGTAGCACTTGGGCTGCATAGGCCGATTACATGTTGAATATTTTATTTTGCACAGGGGGACCGAGCTAGCAGGGTGTTGGGTGGCCAAATCGTTTCTTAGAAACCAAATAATTTTTTTCCTAAAATTGGAAAATTTAGAAAATTTAGAATATTTTTTAGTACCGTGACGTCAAAATGATGGGGATCCATGTGGTAGGGTGACTTGGTGGATGATGTGGAGCCACGATGGCAGTTTTGTTCCTGTGGCAGGGCCATGGAGGTGGGTCATCATGACAAACATTCGGGTATCCAGACATCTAGAGGTCCTTGCGTTTGTGGTTGTTGTGGAGGGTCGGATGTTGGATTCCTTTGTGCCCCAAGTTTGGAAGTGGAACCATGACCTGTAGGAACCATGCAGAGGTTTCTTTGTATTCAAAACAACAGGACATCCAGGAATATGGGGATCTGGAGGACCAAGCATCGAGACATTTAACAGAGTCCTAGATCTCAGATATGCAGTGCAGAACTATGTTAGAACCGTTGTCAACCAGAACCATCAGATAATTTCCTCCCTGGTCGTGAGTCGTTGGATATACCAACAATGAGTAGCAGGGGTGGGGGGGTGACATATGGATATTCGGGTATTCAGAGTCCCTCGGGGTGAAGTCCCTTTAAATGGGCCAAATGTCAGATGTATACCAGAGCATCCAGACATATAGAGCTACTCAAGGTGACTCGTTATCGAAATGGGTCGGATGTCAGATGTGGGATCTTGGCATCCGTGGGTCTCGCAAGATGAGTTGTCGTGGAAGGGGATGGATTTCGGATGCAGAGCATTGGAATTCGAGCATTCAAGAATCCAGTGGCCCCCTAAGGTAGGATATTATTGAAGAGGGGATCAGATGTCATATACAAAAGTTAAGAAAGTCATATGCCATGTCGTCATGTCACATTGACATATGAGTGACTTACCACATCAGCAACAAAAATCATTAGGTGCCATGTCAGAGTACAAAGGCATGTTAGCAAGATGAGTCAGTATGCCATGTCATCATACTATGATGAATGCCATGTCAACAGAAGGGACACATCAGTGGTCCATGATGGCATGCCATGATGGTAGAGTGGCAAGCCTAGCAGGTCAAATGGGAGCCACGTTGGAAGAGGCACCAAATTGAAAACCACATGTTGGATGGTTTTGGAGGGGGAGTCCCTTGGTGGTTTTGAAAACCACCAGGAGGCAACCTAATAGGTGGCTTCCACCTCATGCACATCGAAACCAACGTGACCCGTATTTTGGACCCCCCTCCATTATTGATCGGGCAAGTCGTCAAGGTCGAAAGGATCTCGATCATTGATATTTCATTGACCTCCACCATCTGATTGAGAATACATGTAGGTTTGTTCATTGAGTCAAAGGTCCAGATGGGTTGATATCCGGAGTGTTGGAGATGTCCAGATGGGAAGATATATGGGGTATCAAAGAAGTATGGATGGGATGATGTCGGATGCGGGGCTTGGAAATTCAGGCATCCGAGTATCTGATGGTCCTTACAAGTGTTTGATGTTGTAGAGGGACAAATGTCGGATGTGGGGCATTGACATCTAGGAATCTGGAGTCCCTTGAGGCGAAGTTATTGTTAAGGGGCAGATCTAGATTTCTTTTAAATTGGTCTTTTGCAAAGATATGAATTATAGATGCCATGTCAACCATTACCACATCAATAATGTACTTGTCAGTAGGCCACGGTAGCAGGTCGTGGAGAGAAAGACCAAATGTGGAACCAAGCGGGGTGGAACCATGAGTCGAGGTGGAAGGCAGATGGACACGTTGTCTTGACATTGATGACAAGTGTTATGAACCTCGTATGGCATGAACAGTTGGAAATCTCACGTGGAAGGACAGGTGCACGCATTTCATTGGAAGCGTACTAGTGGAGGTGGATGAATGATCAGATGTCGTGTGGTAGTCTGGTATAGGTGGAACCTAGTCGGATGGAACCAAGACCACCCGAACATCCAGACATACAAAGGGATTTTCATTTGTTGTTGTTGTGGAGGGTTGAATGTTGGATTCATTGCACCTTGAAGATTAGGAATGGAACCTTGCAATAGAACCCTTAATCATCCGCAAATATGAGACGTCCAGGAAAAACATTGCACGAGTAGTCAATGGGAGGCCATATCTGGATGAAGGAGCCTTGACCCGTGGAACTTTACCATCTAGGTAGCGGAGAATCCAGGGATCCGGGATTGTGGAAAGGTCCATATATGGATTCTGGGCATAATTGGTAGTGAAGAGACAATAAAATTAACGTTAATTGACAGAAATTTCACAATAATTATAATTTGGGGAAGAAAAGGGGCATGTTTAAGGAGGCCATAACTTTCAGCTTAGAGATCAAATTGAGGCATGGGAATAGTCATTGGAAAGATAATTCATAGGATATTTATCTGGGATTATTAGAAGTTGGAGAACTATGATATAATTTTTTATAAATTGAGAATAAGAATCACTTGTGGCCTTAACTAATAAATTTCTTTTGTATAATATGCCTAACTCTAACAAAATGGTTGCTTGCGCATTTTGCATAATTAAGAGATATAAGCATATAAATTCAAGATAGGATTACAAATTAGAGTCATGGAATATGTAGAAGAATCCTTTAGTCATGAGAGAGAATCCAAAGGCCAACATATCAGTGTTGGTAATCCAGAGACATAATCTAATGGACACATGAGCAAAGTGGATCCAACAACATTGGAGGAGACTATGAGAAGCCTAAGAGTGGAAGTGCAGAGTTACAAATAAGACAATGAGAAGATGATGAGAGAACAAAACCAAATAAATGCTTAGATGATGTAAATCCTAAATCAGTTGCAGAGGCAGGTGGAGAATGTATTAGGTCTAAGACATGAGGAAGAAGAAAAAAATTAGGAAAGGAGAGATAACTATAGAAGGCCCTATCGCTCAAGAAGTGATAGTAGGACTCAAAGAGATTAGTCACCTGTTCACTCAGCTAGAAATTTTTATGCATATGAAGAGTCAAGGAGTAGGCCAGAAGTGTTTGTTGTTAGGCATTAAAGAAAAATATATGAGTTGGATAGTTTGCAAGGAGAGCTTAGGAAGCTTAAACCATCATCCTTTGATGGTGAATGAGAAAGGGAAGATGATGTTGAAGCTCGATTGGTTGGAATCAAGAAGTATTTTTAGTTGCACAACTTCTCATCCAAGCTAGAAGCCAGGATTGCCACATACCATTTGCGTGGAAAAGTTGTTATGTGGTGGGATAAATTGAAGCAAATTGAATACATTAAAGAGAATCGGAACACTTGGAAGTAGTTCAAGAAATATTTTCAATGGGACTATATTTCAGAGCATTATTATGACAAGAAGATGCAAGAGTTCTTTGAACTCAGGTTAGGGAGCATGACCATTTGAAAATATGAAAATAATTTCTTGGGATTGTTGAAGTATGTGGGGTTTATCAAGGATGAAAAGGTGAAGATACAAAGGTTTCTAAGTGGAATTCCGTAATTCTATAAAGATAAGATTCAATATGATGAGTCTAGAACTTTGACAGAGAGCATTAGAAAGGATAAGTACATGTGTGAGAAAGGCAAGGGTAGAGAATCCTTGCATAAATATTGGAAGGATAAGAAGAAGGAGAAATATGATCAAAGAAGGAAGGGATTCAAACACCCTTTCAACATAAACAATCCTAATACAAATCAACAAGATCATCGTGTTAAGAATGAATCCAAGAGGGAAGACTCCTTGAGAAAAAGGGGAAGACCACCAATAAAATGTTGGGGATGTAAATAAGATCACATGTACAAGGATTTCCCTCATAGAGAAGACAATATGTGGACATTGCAAAACATACAAGAAGCTACTACAATAGAAGACATGGGAATAAGTATTCCAAGAATATATGCAGCCTTGGAAGATCGACAAGCAGGACACCAATCCAATATGATTGAGGTGGAAGGTAAGATCATTAATCAACATGTTGTTATTTTTATCGATTCAGGAGCAATCCATAGTCACATTGATCCTAAAATAGTGGACATATTTCATTTGGAGAAAAGAAATCTTGAAAAATCATGTTTGGTTGAGCTAGTCATTGTAACCAAAAGAAGGATCAATGAGACTGTCAAAGATTGCCAAATAAATCTGAATGGAGTGAGTACTAATGTTGATTTGAATATCATACCATTAGGATCTTATGATATCCTAATGGAAATGGATTGGTTGGACAAGCATCAAGTTGTCCTAGATTTTCATAACAAGACATTTACATGTCTTGATGAAGAAGGAAAACAGAGCATTGTAAAAGGAATTCCAAGACCCATTTCTATAAGGGATATTTTAGCCTTACAACTGGAGATATGTTTCAGGAAAGGATGTCAATTGTATGCGGCTCATGTGGAGGATCCATAACAATCTAAAGAGCCAAGCCTTGAATTTTTTCCAGTATTACAAGAGTTTGAGGATGTATTTCAAGAAATATCGGGATTTCCATCAAGGAGGGATATGGATTTCTCTATTGATTTAGTGCCTAGAGTTGCACTAGTATCAAAGAATCCTTATAGAATGAGTACACCAGAATCAAAGAAATTAGATGTAGCTAGAAGAATTGTTGAATAAGGGATACATACGCCCAAGTGTTTCACCTTAGGGAGCACCAGTTCTCTTTGTGAAAAAGAAAGATGGGACGTTGAGGTTATGTATTGACTTTAGACAACTAAACAAAGCCATTGTGAAGAACAAATACCATATACCCAGAATTGACAACCTCTCAGATCAACTAAGACAAGTAAATATATTTTCGAAGATAGACTTGAGATCGGGATATCACCAGTTGAGAATTAAGGAAGAAGACATCAGTAAGCCAAATTTTAGAACCAATTATGGGCATTACAAATTTGTAGGGGTGCCATTTGGATTGACCAATGCACCAGTTGTCTTTATGTGCTTAATGAATGGCATATTCAGAAATTATCTGGATAATTTTGTCATAGTGTTCTTGGGTGACATACTTATATATTCCAAATCAAAAGAACATGAACATCACTTGAGGTTGGTACTACAAGTACTAAGGGAACATCAGCTTTATGCCAAGCTTAGTAAGTGCTCTTTTTACCAAGAGCAGATCCATTATTTGGGACACGTTATTTAAGAAGAAGGTATGGCAGTAGATCCAATGAATATTGAAGCCATTAGGGGATGGTCAACACCGAGGATCTTTCATGGCTTTATCCAGCTACTACAAGAGGTTTATAACAAGATTCTCTAAAATTTCTCATCCCATCACTTCTTTACAAAATAAGAGAATCAAGTTTGAATGGACAACAAAATGCGTAGAAAAATTTATTTTGCTAAAATAATTACTCACTAGTGCACCCGTATTGAAGATTTCTATCCCTAATGAGAATTTTGTTGTATGTACAGATGCATGAAAAGAAGGACTTGGTGGAGTCCTCACTCAGAAAGGGAGTGGCATTGGGTATGAATCTAGAAAGATTAAATAATATGAGAGGAATTGCACCACGCATGATTTGGAGCTTGCTTCCATAGTCAATACATTGAAAATATGGAGACATTACTTAATGGGGAAGAAAAATGAATTAAGGACAAACCACAGTGGTCTGAAATATCTTTTTGAACAACCAACTTTAAATGCCAGGAAAACAAGATGGTTGTAATTCTTAAGTGAGTACGACTTTGACATCAAGCATATCAAGGGAAAGGAGAATAAAGTTGTTGATGCACTTAGAAGAAGAGTACATCGCATGCATGCTACAACCATTAGTATGCACCAGACAGATCTAAAGGGTTGAATTTTAGATGTTGTTCTTACAGATCAACATTACCGACAAGCAAAAGAAAGCTTAAAACATGAACATGTACGTCAGAGATTCAAGGAGTAGAAGATGAGGGAAGATGGTATACTTATGCATAAGAACATAATTTATGTTCCTGGTTCCGGAGAACTCAAGAATATGGTGCTAAAGGAGATGCATAATGTTCCATATGTTGGACATCCCAATTATCAAAAAATAATTGCAGCATTAAGAAGCCAATACTTTTGACCAGGAATAAAGAAGGATGTCATTGATTACATCGCCATATGTATAGAATGCCAGAGAGTGAAAGCTAAGCATAGACACCTAACAGGTTTGCTACAACCATTGCCAATCCCAAAGCATAAATGAGAAGTAATAATCGTTGATTTTGTTACTAAGTTGGCTAGAACAACTTCGCAACATGATTCCATCGTGGTAGTGGTAGATAAATTGACCAAGGTTGTTCATTTTGTTCTCGTAAAAGTGACTCATACTGCAACTAATATTGCATAAATTTACATGAGGGAAATTTTTAGGTTGCATGGAATACCTAAGGCAATTGTTTCAGACATAGATACAAAGTTTAATTCAAACTTTTGGAGAGGATTATTTAAAGTATTTGGTACAAATGTGAATTTTAGCACAACATACCATCCATAGTCAGATGGGAAGTTGGAGAGAGTCATCCAAGTGATTGAATACATGTTAAAAATGTATGTGATGGATAAGCCATATAAGTGGGAAGGTTACTTGCATTTGGTTGAGTTTTCCTATGATAATGGGTATCAAGCTTCAGTGAAGATGAGCCCATTTTAAGCTTTGTATGGTAGAAAATGCAGTACTTCAGTGAGTTGGGATAACCCAACAAATAGAGTAGCACTTGGGTCCGAGTTTCTCAAGGATATGGAAGACCATATGGTCAAAATTAAACAGAATTTGAATGCAGTACAAGATGGACAAAAGAGTTATGTAGATAAGAATAAGAAAATTAGAGAATGTTAAGCCCGAAATCATAGCACATTGCCCCTTAATTGGGGCATATTATGTAAATGTGTTGAACCTACACATAATAGATCTAGCTAGAAAACTACACACATTTGCAGAGAGAAATTGAGAAAGAAGAAGAAGGAGAGAAAGAATAGAAGAATTCTCATTAACCGTAATGAATAATGAATAATTTACACAAGATATACTATGTATGACTCAATCAATGTGCACTGGAGGAGAACCAATGTGACATAGTGGTGGTCTAGAGTGATCTAGACACACACCAACAGTTACGGGAGTGACCTGCCACCTAGTCTAGTCTCTCAGGTAGTTACGGGAGTGAATTGCCATCTAGCTGAGTTAACTGGTCAACCAGTTTTCAGTTAACTGACTGGACATAGTGTAGTGAGGAGTAGATCAAGGAATCAAGGATAATGTGCCAGTCTGGTGATGATCCCAAGGCAAGTGCACATTAGCATGGTGATGATCCCAATGTTGCATGGTGACAAAACCAATGCAACATCTAGACTCAACTCAACTAGTCAAACTGAAGTGTCAACTGAAGAGAATATTCTCCAGGTGGAATATTCTCCCCTAAAAAATAGGAGACTGGATAATGACTAAAAAACAACGAAAAATCTTAGGAAATATAAATCATAGGTGTGTGTGAAGTAACTCCAACAACCCCCCTAAACATGACTATGGTGAAAATAAAAAAATGGGTCCCAACAACGAGGCTATGGTAGGTACCCAAATACAAAATATACACTGAAATAAAGTGAGGAAAGAGGGAAAACCTCATGGNGAAGAACTACAATTGCTAGGAAACTGTGTCCTTCACTCCAAGACGACTTCGTAGAGAATGGAACTTCTGCTCAATGAAGGTCTTGGTGAAGATATTTGTCGTCTGCTCTGCTAAAGGATAGAACTGTAGGTCGATAATCCCCTCGTGTACTAAGTCCCAGATGTATTGCATGTGGATCTCGATGTGCTTCGTTCGCTGCCTCTGAACTGGATCTATGTAGAACTTCAGAGTGCTTGGTTGTCACATCAGATGATGATCGACCGATGAAACTGAATGCCCAACTCAGTGAGAAAATGTTGTAGCAACATAACCTGAATGGTTATGTTAACTACCCCTCTGTCCTATGCCTCTACCGAAGATAGAGAAATGGCAACTTGCATCTTGCTCGACCAAAAGATAGGCCCAGAACCAAGACTGAGTGAGTAACCAGATGTGGACTTGCGATCGGTGCTATTTCCAACCCAGTTAGAATCAGTAAACCCAATGAGATCTAACGTAGATTCTGCTGCATAATGAATCCAAAAGGTGATGGTGCCATGTACATATCGAAGGATACGCTTTGCAGCCTTCCAACGTAGCTCATGTGGCTCCTGCATGAACCTGGAAATTTCGCCAACTGCATAAGAGAGGTCTTGTCTGGATTGTGTGAGATACAACAATATCCCCACAAGTTGTCTGTATAGTGTGTTGTCAACCAATGGAGTGTCCCCACCATCCTCAAGTTTGACCCCTGATAGGAAAAAATTCAGAGCATACTTGCAGTCTATCATGTGAAATATCTCAAGGAGATCTCGTGCATACTTGGCTTGAGACAGTTTGATGCCTGATACATCCTGACTGATCTCGAGTCCAAGGAAGAAGTGTAGTGGACCCATGTCCATCATCAAAAACTTGTCATGTAGAATCCTCTTGACTACAACAATCGTTGAATTCAAGAAACCAATGAGAAACAAATCATCAACATACAAAACTAAGAGTAGAAGTGAATCAATCATCCTAAGCATGTAGACATTTGGGTCTAATTTACAACATACAAAGTTCTGCGACAACAGGTAGGAGTCCATCCTAGCATACCATGCCCTCAGAGCCTGCTTGAGTCCATAAACAGACTTCTTCAGTCGACACACCAAAGATGAGTCATGTTATCCTCTAGCCTAGGGATAACTAAGGAGATTATGTCTCGAGGCCCACGGGTCCTAGACATGGAGTACTGAGATCCAGATCGACTTGATCCTGGACCTAGAGGGCCCATCCTTTTCTTATTCAGCGCCTCCACCTTGTTAGCAACAACAACATCCAACCCATAGGCCTGGTCTTGCAGTTGAAATGGGTCTTGCTGCATGAGGTAATGAGTCTAGGTATCATGGTATGTGTCACTCTAATTCTCAAAACATTTGAATATGTGCATTTAATTATTTTTGCTTATAATGTTTGCGTGGACCTTATGCCTTTCCACTTAACCATATCTAGGGGTAATGACAAGATGCCCTAGTAAGTTGGTTCCCATAGGGTTTGAGTTTCCACTTGGGGGGATTCATGAAAGGTCATCATCTGTTCCCACCATACTTACCACTTTTCATCCTTTTCCCGCTCATCCATCCCATACACTGGTCCGGGCATTGGGTTGGCCAAAATATCAAAGGGTTCTACCTTACCTTGTGGGAAAAAGTGGCTAAAGGCCTAGAGGGTAAAAGTAGCTGGCAAAAGATAAAAGCCAAAAGAATGAAACCTTGAGATGCTTCTCCTAGGGATCTCCTAGAAACAAATAAAAGGCTTCTCAACAAGAAACAAAGGGACCCATAAAAATAATAAATCAAGACCTAGTTGGAGGATAGGGGGTCTCATCACGAGCCAGCCTATTAGGTCCATGGGCATGTAGCGGTATGACACTACCATTCAGTTGGTCACCACACCAGGGCAGTGGCTCTTGGTGGCATAGCCAAGAGAAAGGGGGTCTCATCACGAGCCAACCTTCTCATTTTCGTGAAATTCTTGTGGGTAACATTGTCACCACTGGTCACCACGCCAGGGCAGTGTCCCCTAACTAGCCTCTTGAAAGAAAAAACAATAAGAATAGAAGATAAAAGGCATGAATGGGCTTGGAAACATTTGCATCCATGACAAGGTGCAGCTCACCCTCTTCAGAAGCACCCACAAGTAAGCCATACATTTCCCTCTTATCATTGCACCCATTGCCCAGACATCCCCTACCACCTCATCCACTTACATGGCCTGGATTTGACTTCACCTC
>ML820787.1:13979-31069 GCA_009831015.1 Picea engelmannii
TGTTGACCATCCCCTAATGGCTTCAATATTCATTGGATCTACTGCCATACCTTCTTCTTAAATAACGTGTCCCAAATAATGGATCTGCTCTTGGTAAAAAGAGCACTTACTAAGCTTGGCATAAAGCTGATGTTCCCTTAGTACTTGTAGTACCAACCTCAAGTGATGTTCATGTTCTTTTGATTTGGAATATATAAGTATGTCACCCAAGAACACTATGACAAAATTATCCAGATAATTTCTGAATATGCCATTCATTAAGCACATAAAGACAACTGGTGCATTGGTCAATCCAAATGGCACCCCTACAAATTTGTAATGCCCATAATTGGTTCTAAAATTTGGCTTACTGATGTCTTCTTCCTTAATTCTCAACTGGTGATATCCCGATCTCAAGTCTATCTTCGAAAATATATTTACTTGTCTTAGTTGATCTGAGAGGTTGTCAATTCTGGGTATATGGTATTTGTTCTTCACAATGGCTTTGTTTAGTTGTCTAAAGTCAATACATAACCTCAACGTCCCATCTTTCTTTTTCACAAAGAGAACTGGTGCTCCCTAAGGTGAAACACTTGGGCGTATGTATCCCTTATTCAACAATTCTTCTAGCTACATCTAATTTCTTTGATTCTGGTGTACTCATTCTATAAGGATTCTTTGATACTAGTGCAACTCTAGGCACTAAATCAATAGAGAAATCCATATCCCTCCTTGATGGAAATCCCGATATTTCTTGAAATACATCCTCAAACTCTTGTAATACTGGAAAAAATTCAAGGCTTGGCTCTTTAGATTGTTATGGATCCTCCACATGAGCCGCATACAATTGACATCCTTTCCTGAAACATATCTCCAGTTGTAAGGCTAAAATATCCCTTATAGAAATGGGTCTTGGAATTCCTTTTACAATGCTCTGTTTTCCTTCTTCATCAAGACATGTAAATGTCTTGTTATGAAAATCTAGGACAACTTGATGCTTGTCCAACCAATCCATTTCCATTAGGATATCATAAGATCCTAATGGTATGATATTCAAATCAACATTAGTACTCACTCCATTCAGATTTATTTGGCAATCTTTGACAGTCTCATTGATCCTTCTTTTGGTTACAATGACTAGCTCAACCAAACATGATTTTTCAAGATTTCTTTTCTCCAAATGAAATATGTCCACTATTTTAGGATCAATGTGACTATGGATTGCTCCTGAATCGATAAAAATAACAACATGTTGATTAATGATCTTACCTTCCACCTCAATCATATTGGATTGGTGTCCTGCTTGTCGATCTTCCAAGGCTGCATATATTCTTGGAATACTTATTCCCATGTCTTCTATTGTAGTAGCTTCTTGTATGTTTTGCAATGTCCACATATTGTCTTCTCTATGAGGGAAATCCTTGTACATGTGATCTTATTTACATCCCCAACATTTTATTGGTGGTCTTCCCCTTTTTCTCAAGGAGTCTTCCCTCTTGGATTCATTCTTAACACGATGATCTTGTTGATTTGTATTAGGATTGTTTATGTTGAAAGGGTGTTTGAATCCCTTCCTTCTTTGATCATATTTCTCCTTCTTCTTATCCTTCCAATATTTATGCAAGGATTCTCTACCCTTGCCTTTCTCACACATGTACTTATCCTTTCTAATGCTCTCTGTCAAAGTTCTAGACTCATCATATTGAATCTTATCTTTATAGAATTACGGAATTCCACTTAGAAACCTTTGTATCTTCACCTTTTCATCCTTGATAAACCCCACATACTTCAACAATCCCAAGAAATTATTTTCATATTTTCAAATGGTCATGCTCCCTAACCTGAGTTCAAAGAACTCTTGCATCTTCTTGTCATAATAATGCTCTGAAATATAGTCCCATTGAAAATATTTCTTGAACTACTTCCAAGTGTTCCGATTCTCTTTAATGTATTCAATTTGCTTCAATTTATCCCACCACATAACAACTTTTCCACGCAAATGGTATGTGGCAATCCTGGCTTCTAGCTTGGATGAGAAGTTGTGCAACTAAAAATACTTCTTGATTCCAACCAATCGAGCTTCAACATCATCTTCCCTTTCTCATTCACCATCAAAGGATGATGGTTTAAGCTTCCTAAGCTCTCCTTGCAAACTATCCAACTCATATATTTTTCTTTAATGCCTAACAACAAACACTTCTGGCCTACTCCTTGACTCTTCATATGCATAAAAATTTCTAGCTGAGTGAACAGGTGACTAATCTCTTTGAGTCCTACTATCACTTCTTGAGCGATAGGGCCTTCTATAGTTATCTCTCCTTTCCTAATTTTTTTCTTCTTCCTCATGTCTTAGACCTAATACATTCTCCACCTGCCTCTGCAACTGATTTAGGATTTACATCATCTAAGCATTTATTTGGTTTTGTTCTCTCATCATCTTCTCATTGTCTTATTTGTAACTCTGCACTTCCACTCTTAGGCTTCTCATAGTCTCCTCCAATGTTGTTGGATCCACTTTGCTCATGTGTCCATTAGATTATGTCTCTGGATTACCAACACTGATATGTTGGCCTTTGGATTCTCTCTCATGACTAAAGGATTCTTCTACATATTCCATGACTCTAATTTGTAATCCTATCTTGAATTTATATGCTTATATCTCTTAATTATGCAAAATGCGCAAGCAACCATTTTGTTAGAGTTAGGCATATTATACAAAAGAAATTTATTAGTTAAGGCCACAAGTGATTCTTATTCTCAATTTATAAAAAATTATATCATAGTTCTCCAACTTCTAATAATCCCAGATAAATATCCTATGAATTATCTTTCCAATGACTATTCCCATGCCTCAATTTGATCTCTAAGCTGAAAGTTATGGCCTCCTTAAACATGCCCCTTTTCTTCCCCAAATTATAATTATTGTGAAATTTCTGTCAATTAACGTTAATTTTATTGTCTCTTCACTACCAATTATGCCCAGAATCCATATATGGACCTTTCCACAATCCCGGATCCCTGGATTCTCCGCTACCTAGATGGTAAAGTTCCACGGGTCAAGGCTCCTTCATCCAGATATGGCCTCCCATTGACTACTCGTGCAATGTTTTTCCTGGACGTCTCATATTTGCGGATGATTAAGGGTTCTATTGCAAGGTTCCATTCCTAATCTTCAAGGTGCAATGAATCCAACATTCAACCCTCCACAACAACAACAAATGAAAATCCCTTTGTATGTCTGGATGTTCGGGTGGTCTTGGTTCCATCCGACTAGGTTCCACCTATACCAGACTACCACACGACATCTGATCATTCATCCACCTCCACTAGTACGCTTCCAATGAAATGCGTGCACCTGTCCTTCCACGTGAGATTTCCAACTGTTCATGCCATACGAGGTTCATAACACTTGTCATCAATGTCAAGACAACGTGTCCATCTGCCTTCCACCTCGACTCATGGTTCCACCCCGCTTGGTTCCACATTTGGTCTTTCTCTCCACGACCTGCTACCGTGGCCTACTGACAAGTACATTATTGATGTGGTAATGGTTGACATGGCATCTATAATTCATATCTTTGCAAAAGACCAATTTAAAAGAAATCTAGATCTGCCCCTTAACAATAACTTCGCCTCAAGGGACTCCAGATTCCTAGATGTCAATGCCCCACATCCGACATTTGTCCCTCTACAACATCAAACACTTGTAAGGACCATCAGATACTCGGATGCCTGAATTTCCAAGCCCCGCATCCGACATCATCCCATCCATACTTCTTTGATACCCCATATATCTTCCCATCTGGACATCTCCAACACTCCGGATATCAACCCATCTGGACCTTTGACTCAATGAACAAACCTACATGTATTCTCAATCAGATGGTGGAGGTCAATGAAATATCAATGATCGAGATCCTTTCGACCTTGACGACTTGCCCGATCAATAATGGAGGGGGGTCCAAAATACGGGTCACGTTGGTTTCGATGTGCATGAGGTGGAAGCCACCTATTAGGTTGCCTCCTGGTGGTTTTCAAAACCACCAAGGGACTCCCCCTCCAAAACCATCCAACATGTGGTTTTCAATTTGGTGCCTCTTCCAACGTGGCTCCCATTTGACCTGCTAGGCTTGCCACTCTACCATCATGGCATGCCATCATGGACCACTGATGTGTCCCTTCTGTTGACATGGCATTCATCATAGTATGATGACATGGCATACTGACTCATCTTGCTAACATGCCTTTGTACTCTGACATGGCACCTAATGATTTTTGTTGCTGATGTGGTAAGTCACTCATATGTCAATGTGACATGACGACATGGCATATGACTTTCTTAACTTTTGTATATGACATCTGATCCCCTCTTCAATAATATCCTACCTTAGGGGGCCACTGGATTCTTGAATGCTCGAATTCCAATGCTCTGCATCCGAAATCCATCCCCTTCCACGACAACTCATCTTGCGAGACCCACGGATGCCAAGATCCCACATCTGACATCCGACCCATTTCGATAACGAGTCACCTTGAGTAGCTCTATATGTCTGGATGCTCTGGTATACATCTGACATTTGGCCCATTTAAAGGGACTTCACCCCGAGGGACTCTGAATACCCGAATATCCATATGTCACCCCCCCACCCCTGCTACTCATTGTTGGTATATCCAACGACTCACGACCAGGGAGGAAATTATCTGATGGTTCTGGTTGACAACGGTTCTAACATAGTTCTGCACTGCATATCTGAGATCTAGGACTCTGTTAAATGTCTCGATGCTTGGTCCTCCAGATCCCCATATTCCTGGATGTCCTGTTGTTTTGAATACAAAGAAACCTCTGCATGGTTCCTACAGGTCATGGTTCCACTTCCAAACTTGGGGCACAAAGGAATCCAACATCCGACCCTCCACAACAACCACAAACGCAAGGACCTCTAGATGTCTGGATACCCGAATGTTTGTCATGATGACCCACCTCCATGGCCCTGCCACAGGAACAAAACTGCCATCGTGGCTCCACATCATCCACCAAGTCACCCTACCACATGGATCCCCATCATTTTGACGTCACGGTACTAAAAAATATTCTAAATTTTCTAAATTTTCCAATTTTAGGAAAAAAATTATTTGGTTTCTAAGAAACGATTTGGCCACCCAACACCCTGCTAGCTCGGTCCCCCTGTGCAAAATAAAATATTCAACATGTAATCGGCCTATGCAGCCCAAGTGCTACAAACCTTGGCTCTGATAAAAACCTATGACACACCCCACTACGTGGGTGCTCCAAAACCTTGCCTTTCTAAGGCGATTTCAAAATTTTGATACCCTTCTTATGGAAAATATGAACATAATAACGTAAATGAGATATCAAGTAACATGCATGACTGATAAATAAAGCATAATTGGCCATGCACAACAATTAATAACCACTAACATGACTTAAACATATCACATAGATAAATAAAATACACAACGAAATAAAATCATAGAGAAACACAGAGAGACTTATATTTTCAGAGAATTTCACCAATTGGTTGCAGATGTTAAACGTTCCACCTAACCTTAGACATTGTTTTTCTAGATCTCAACAATAGGTCACCCCTGAGCCAAGTCTATGAATCCACAACGATGGGTCCTAGGTCGACTCTAGTTTCCTCAAACCGGTCTGGAAAATCAACTCTCACAGTTTCTCAACCATACAACAATCCCAATTTACCAACTCTCTTTCCCATCATCCTGCACAACCCAAGAGCATGAACCATCTTCACTGCCACACAATGCCTTGATATGTTCACCTCGAGCCAAGGCTCTAGTGCTACTGGTAAGAAAATATCAATGCTAGAAACTCCTAAGGTTCTCAACTATAGACATTCTTAGCATTACTGCCAGCATTCTCATGCACACACGCATCAAATCTTTGTTGGAATACCAATAGTTCCTACAACCAACATCCATGGCTCACTGTCTCCACCAAATCATCTCCCCATGCCCACAACGAGATCCAACGTGATCAAGAAGGAAAATAATCAAGTAACCATAATAATGAAGTAACCTCAATAAGGAAGTAACCATCAGCTAACCCCCAAACAACCCACATACAGGGTTTATATAACTTTCAAGGCATAACGTGGCCTCCCCCAAGAGACTCACATGACCTTTCCCCTTCTCTCTAATATCAAGATAAAATAAAATAACAATAAAAATAATATAAAGGCTTAGACCCCTAACCCCCCTCTCTCATGGAATCATTGAAATATCCCTAACCCAACTGATCTGGATATCTACTGTTGATCTAGTCTTTTGTCTCACAGATCTGATACTCTGGGGTTTTCTGGATGCGTTTTGTCTTTCAGATATGATACTCTAGGGGTTTCTGGGTGTGTTTAAGTTATGTGTTTGATATGCTTTGTGATTTTCACATGTGTGTGTCATACATTATGGTTTAAACAATATATATATATATATATATATGATGCATGCGGAAATAAGGAACAACAACCGCCGAATAATATGTATTATGAGAATAAGCACGAAAAATACAATGATATACTGGAAATATATAAAATAGTCCTCAGTTAGATCTCATGAATCATCACTAGAATACAATCAGATAACATAAAATACCCGTGATCGGAAGATGAAGGTAGATTTGATGCATGCACGGATAGATTGGAAAAATCGACAGTTCTGGAGAAGCACGATAACCGCTACAAACTGGAAAACTCGTCTTGAAGGCTATACCTATTAGAATGAGCTGGAAATTGCCTCAATAGAAGCACCCTGACCTCTAGGCTGATCCTGGTGACCATCATACACAAGATCTGTCCTTTGAAGCTCCAGATCTCGCCCCCTGGGGTCTGCGCACCTCCTGGGCTCTCTGAGTGCGCCCTAATGATTCCACCAACGAAATCAGTTGTTATATGTCTCAAAATGTGCGCCCTGGATAATGATGAACTAGGTCGGAGGGGTTTCCTCATATCTGATCTGAAACTCCATCTAGAACCACAACTGTCCTTCCTCAAGAGTTATGCATTGTATGACTAACCGTTGCGCCCTGAAGGATTCCACCATCGGAATCTGATGAAAGGTGGCTCAATCTATGTGCCTTGGCTGGATCTCAACTGGGTCGGAAGGGATCTGCAATACAAGCTCTGATCTCATGCAGCTACACAAACCCTCTCTATGACCTTGCACCCTCACTGGCTGAGCTACGCAACACTGCAAACTGGATACTCCTGAATCACACGGTCAAATAGTTGGATGGTATCTCTGATAGGCTAGGGTGTGTCTCTCAACACCGAAACTGATCAATGGCGGTGGTTTCCTCTAGAAATCCACAAAAGAGTAGAAGGTTGAATCTCCTCCTCCTCTGGGAACTCTCTCAACATCAAATCATAACATAGCATAATAAGGAATTAGGTCGAATTCCTCCCTTTATACTCTTCTCGACCTAATTCACCATTGACCTCACTTAAGCTAGGCGCTTTTCCTCCTAAGGTGAGTAATTAATTAATTAAGTCCCCCCCTTAACTCATTTTCGTTCTATTTCTCCGTTGACTTAGGCGTAAGTGACATTTCTTATGTTTTTGGCTTAATTCATCATTTAGCCATCAATTCTCCCTTATTTCTCCTCTCATTCCCTGTTTGTGTCTGACTATAGTCTACGGGAACAAATAGACTACTAAGTCACTCCCTGTTGGCCTACTCTTGGGAATGGGACATCACAGTCCTCCCTTCCCAAGATTGTTTGTCCTCAAGCAACATCAATCTTGGGTGCTGCAAAATATGCTCCCCCTCCCACGTGGCATCCTCCACTAGAAGTCCCCTCCATCTAACCAAGCACTCCCTGATGACCCTATTCCTCAACCTGCGCTCTCTCTGCTCGAGCACCTCCTCTGACACTAGCTCCAAGTGGGTGCATCGTATCCATACAATGCTCCAAATGGTGACGTCCTGATAGAAATATGGTGAGTCATGTTGTAACAATACTCACCCATGTGCAACCACCTCACCCATGTGCATTGTTGTCCTCCCACATAGTTCCTCAGATACCCCTCCACCCATTTGTTGACAATCTTTGTTTGGGTGGTAGCTGGTACTCGTGGCTAGCTCTCTGCCTGTCAACCGAAAAATCTCCTGCCAAAATGCGTTGATGAAGCGACCATCTCTATCACTAACTATCTGCCTAGGTAGGTTGTGCAACCTAAATACCTCACTGAAAAACAACTCTGCTACCTGTATGGCCTTTTAGTCCGTGGGTATGGCAAAGAAATGTGCAAATTTGGTCATCCTGTCGACCACCACAAATATACATTCCCTACCCTGCACTTGAGGAAGGCCTATAATGAAATCCATAGAAATGCTCTCCCATTTCTGCTCTGGAATGGGTAGAGGCTGAAGTAACCTTGTTGGGTGTGTCTACTCGGACTTGTTTTGCTGACAAGTTGTGCACTCCCAAATGTGCTTTAGTACATCATCCTTGAGACCAATCCATGAGAATCTGATGTAGGAGCATTGCTCCATCTCAGCATGCACCAGCTAATCAACACGTGTGGTGCGCATTCAAGGAAGGAGAGGCGTCACCCTCTCATTTTTTCCTCGAGCATCCAAGGCATGATCCATGCATTAATTGAATACAAGTTGGAAGAGCCAAATTGTGCTTTTGTACAAGCTGGAGATAAGGTCGTCATTAATAGGATAACGACGAAATGGATCTACATCCGATTTGGAGCATAATTGCCATCATTATAATTTGGCCTTTCGATAAACATTAGCGATGGTGATTTGACACCATTAGTTAGCTTGAGAGGGAAGCTCATTTGAGCCCCTCTTGTATAAATCATTGTATTGTATGCCTGATAGAGGTTAAACGACAGGTTGTTGAAGCTCGATGAAAATCATTGTAAGCCAAATTAGGAGGTTGATGAGATCTGAGACTCAGTTGCAGCTCGGACTCCACCATTGTAAATTGACATTCCACCATTAATAGAAAATGACAGTTTTTCCTGTCTTACATTTATGTTCAATGGATGTTGTGTTATGAATGTCTTTTACATGTTTGTGAATGGTAGATGAATGTTAGAAATCGTCTGCAGGGAGAGAGATACAATTTTCTATCCGCAAGTGTGTTGAGTTAAGTATGGTTCTCTAGGTTAAGTGTAAGGAGTGCACGACAGAGAGAGAAAACTCTATAAGCCAATGCAAGGAGTGTGGGTCTAAACTCAGTGGAGTTAGAAGAGAAGCTGCTAGGAGGGCACACCAGATTAATTTACAGATTCAGGGAGATATTTCAAGGCGGTTAAGTCCCTTGAAAATAAAGACTGTGTGGAGAGAGGCACAGTTCAGAGTTACTAAACACTCTGGAATACTCTTCCAGAAGGGCATCGAGCTTGCGTGACCATACCTAGGAACTACACAGTTGAAGGTGTAGAAGAATCCAGAAATTACTGAACATTCTGGTGAAGGAAGGCTTTGAAAGAAGTGAAACGACAAAGGAAAGGAGATGCCTTAAACCTTTCCATGAGGCCAAGAAAGAAGTCGTCGAAGAACTGAGCCAAGCGCAAGGAGTGCGCCTAAGGAGTTAAGATTTCACCATATAAGCTCAGGAAGCAGAGCGAGAAACTTCCAAGAGGGCACGAGAAGCTCGCAGAGGAACTGGGAACCTTGGAGGTTTTCAAGCCAAGCAAAGTCACAGGAGAGTTGCACAGATTTCTGCAAGGAGCACAGAAAGCCTCCAAGAACAACCTAAGTCTCGAAAGGAGAAATTCTTCTAGGTGTGCAAAGAAGCTGAGGACTTTCCGAAGGCTCGAAGACGGAGAAATCACCCATTGTCAAGGAGGAGACAGGTGGCAAAAGATCGAGAGGTTTGGGAGCAAGAAATTCGTAAGGTTTGCCGAGAGCAAACAAAGGATCTTCGCGAAGTCGCGAAGAGCGATTTCAATCCAGGTTGTTGGATCTGGAAGGGAACATGGAAAAGGATCAGTGCATCGCTGATTCATAATCAGAAGAAGCTGAGTCGAGATAAGACATGACTCGCGAAGTATGAACTTGTGATTCGATCATAGTCGTTGATCGCGAGAAGAGCGAGGACTGTAGATCTGGTATGGAAGCATTCGTTGATTCAAAAATCGGGAAAAGGTGAAAGCAACTCGCGAAACTCCTGAAGTGTGGGGTCGCAAAGGGAGTTGATCCATGGTCGCAGCCCATGGTCACATCAAAGAAGGAGCTTAGCATCGAGAACTAAGGTCGTTGGCGTAAGAACTAAAAGCGCTAAGGAGAGGGTCTACAGGTGCCACATAGTGGGTGTCGAGGAATTGAAAAAGGGCCTGTGTCAATCGAAATTGGTTCCATCAGAATCCCAACGAGTCATTCGACTCAAGGACTTGAATGATCCTAGACCGAGAGATCGAGCCAGACCTTTGGAGGGGGGAGGTTGGCGTCAGAGTGGTATCAGAGCACAACTTCGTCTGTAGATTTTAGGCGAAGGAGAAGCTGAAGATGCTCTCAGTTGCAGAATGCATAATGGACTTGTTAGGAGGGTAGGTAGAAGGTGAAGATGGCCATTAACGGTCATAAACATGAGCGAGGAGAAGTCCACTTACAAAAGAGCAAGGCAGAGATAGACAAGGAGCTCAGTGAAATTCGAGTGTAGAAGGAGTAGATAGCATTCAAGATGAAGCAGGAGTCAAAGGTACACTGGAGGTACGAATGGCCTTTGAAGAGGACAACCAGATGGCATGTTTAGAATTTGTTGGCCAGGAGGAAACAACATATGTTAAAGAGGTGGCTGAGGCATGCTGAAAATCTCGGTTATAAGGGAAAGAGATATGGAAAGAGTCTCGTAGATTTCCAGGTGGGCAACGAGAAGGGATCAATGGATCTCGTATACTATTAGGTGGGCAGAAGAAATATCCTAGATTGTCAGGTGGCCAAGGGAGGAGAGGTGAGCTCAGCTGAGAGTTCATTGACAGATGAGGAGGTGGAAGAAAAACCTCACTTAGATGGAGATTCGTGCAGAACTGTGAGTCGCGTGAATGAAGATGGTGACAAGTTAGAAACTTTCATCACAGTGAAGGAGGAGGATCATAGGGATGTTCTGATCATTGGAGGAGTTGATATATTCCTACCAAGCAGATGAGGAGAAGCTAGCACAAATGTTGCAGAGGCGAGAGGGAGACAACAAGAAAAGATTGTCAAGGAGGAAAAGGAACAAATATTGAGATTTGTCCCAATGGAAGGAGAAGAGCATTCAACAGGATCGCTCGACATTTTTAGCCAGGAAGCTGAACATGAGATAATTGTAGCAATGGGGTCTGCAACAGAAGGGGAAGCGGACCGCATAGACTTTGTTGGTCTGTGTGAAGAATTGGGAGCTCTTGAAAGGATAGTGGTAGTGCAAGGCATGCACATCCAATAAGCTAGGTTGGAAGCAGATGAAGGACCACACCAGCATGAGGAGCAGCTGGAGGATGTTGAAATAGGAGTAGCCGAAGAATTGGCAGGAGCGAATCTGTCAGAAGCAGTGGTAGTTGAGAAGCAGTTCAATGACGAGGAGCCTACAAGAGTGAATACTGCAACAAAGTGGTTAGTTAAGGCCACAAAGGAAGAGGATGTCTTGGGAAACCAATGTGATTCGCCCATTGACAAGAAGCGAGTGCATCGAGCTAGTCTGCAACAAAAGAACCAGGTGATTGAGCAGTTGGATGAGGTGGTCGGGGAGATAAGAAAGATGATGTCGAGTGAATAGAGGAATTGGTCAGCAAGAGGAAGTTGGACGAAAGGAAACCTACACGAGCAATGGGGATGATGCAGGAGCAGCAGTGGCGAAGCAGAGGAGCTGAGAGATAGCTCCAGGAAAAATTTTGGGATCTAGCTGGATTTTAGCCACGTTGGAGAGCTCATGTTTTTTTTTGTTGTGGATTATGATGCAAGAGCATTGCTCCATCTCAGGACGCGCTTGCTAATCAACACATGTGGTGCACATTCAAGGAAGGAGAGGTGTCGCCCTCTCATTTTTGCCTCGAGAATCCAAGGCGTGATCCAGGCATTAATTGAAGATAAGTTGGAAGAGCCAAATCATGCTTTCGTACAAGATGGAAATAAGGTCGCCATTAATAGGCTGACGACGAAATGGATCTTTGTTCGATTTGGAGCAAAATTGCCACCATTATAATTTGGCCTTTCGATAAACATTAGGGATGTTGATTTGACACTATTAGTTAGCTTGAGAGGGAAGCTCATTTGAGCCCCTCTTGTATAATTCATTGTATTGTATGCCTGATAGAGGTTAGGCGACTGGCTGCTGAAGCTTGATGAAAATCATTGTAAGCCAAATTAGGAGGTTGATGAGAGTCGAGACTCAATTGCAGCGCAGAATCCACCATTGTAAATTGGCATTCCACCATAAATAGAAAATGACAATTTTTCCTATTTTACATTTCTGTTCAATGGATGTTGTGTTATGAATGTCTTTTACATATCCATGAATGGTAGATGAATGTTAGAAATCGTCCGCAGGGATAGAGATACAATTTTCTATCCGCGAGTGTGTTAAGTTCAGTCTGGTTGTCTATGCTAAGTGCAAGGAGTGCACAATAGAGAGAGGAAACTCTGTAAGCCAACGCAAGGAGTGCGGGTCTGAACTCAGTGAAGTCGAAAGAGAAGCTGCCAGGAGGGCACACTAGATTAATTTACAGACTCAGGGAGAAATTTCAAGGCGGTTAAGTCCCTTGAAAATAAAGAATGTGTGGAGAGAGGCATAGTTCAGAGTTACTGAACACTCTGGAATACTCTACCAGGAAGGCATCGAGCTTGTGTGAGCATACCCAGGAACTACACGGTTGAAGGTGTAGAAGAATCCCAGAATTATTGAACATTCTAATGAAGGAAGGATTTGCAAGAAGTGCAATGACAAAGGAAAGGAGATGCCTTAAACATTTCCATGAGGTCGAGAGAGAATCTGTCAAAGAACTGAGCCAAGTGAAAGGAGTGCGCCTAAGGTGTTAAGATTTCACCTTATAATCTTAGGAAGCAGAGCGAGAAACTGCTAGGAGGGCATGAGAAACTCGTAGAGGAACTGGGAACCTTGGAGGTTTTCAAGCCAAGAAAAGTCGCAGGAGAGTTGCACAAATTTATGCAAGGAGTGCAAAATGCCTTTGAGAACAACCTAAGTCTCGAAAGGAGAAATTGTGCTAAGTGTGCAAAGAAGTCGAGGACTTGCTGAAGGCTCGAAGACGGAGAAGTCACCCATTGTCAAGGAGGAGACAAGTGACAGAAGATCAAGAGGTTCGGGAGCAATAACTTTTTAAGGTTTGTGGGGAGCAAACAAAGGATCTTCGCGAAGTCGCGAAGAGAGATTTCAATACAGGTCGTTGGATCTGGAAGGGAACATGGCAAAGGATCAATGCATTGCTGATTCACAATCGAAAGAAGTAGATTCGAGAGAATATAGGACTCACGAAGTCCGAACTCGTGATTCGATCACAGTCGTTGATCGCGAGAAGAACGAGGACCGTAGATTTGGTCCTGATGCATTCGTCGATTCAAAAATCGGGAAACAGGGAAAGCAGCTCGTGAAAGTCCCAAAGTGTGGGGTCGTGAAGGGAGTTGATCCACGGTCGCATTCTGTGGTCACATCAAAGGAGGAGCTTAGCATCGAGAGCTAAGGTCATTGGTGTAAGAACTAAAAGCGCTAAGGAGAGGGTCTGCAGGTGCCACATAGTGGGTGCCGAGGAATTGAAAAAGGGTTTGTGTCAATCGAAATCGGTTCCATTAGGAGCCTGATGAGTCATTTGACTCAAGGAATTGAACGATCCTAGACCGGGAGGTCGAGACAGCCCTTTGGAGGGGGGAGGTTGGCGTGATAATCTCTCCCTGATCTGCTTGTAAATTTTGAAGTACCCCTGGTGCCTTGCTACAGGCGAATCATGACACACCTTCAGAATATTCCCCTTTAAGGTAGATTCTGGAAAAAAGTGGATCCGATCCTTGTAGAAAATGATGTCATCTAATACCCAGTATCTATCATCAACCACCTGTCCATCCATCACCTCACAAGCAATTTTTTTTTTTGAGTATTCCACCAACAAATGTGCTTTCCAGTCTGTGCAAATGTCCATCATCGAACACCCTGGTGGCCTCCTGGACAAGGCATCTTCCACGACGTTCCTTTTTTCCCTTGACATACTCAATGTCAAAGTCAAAGGCTTGGATATTTGAGACCCACTTCTGTTTTCTCTCACTGAGGTCTTTCTAATCCAGGAAATACTTGAGACTGTTGCGATCAGTCTTCACTACAAATCTGCTACCCACCAGATACTGCCTGAATTTGGTTAAGGCATGCATGATTGCTAGCATTTCCTTGTCGTAAATAGATTAGATTCACTCTGACTCACTGAGATTCCTACTCTCAAACAATATGGGATGACCTCCTTGCATCAACACTGCTCCAATATCCACCCCTGATGCGTCGCACTCCAAGACGAATGATTGTGAGAAGTCCGGAAGGGCTAGAACAAGGCATGTGCTCATAACCTCCTTCATCTTCTCAAATGTTCGTTGTGACTCCTCTATCCACTGAAAGGCACCCTTCTTGGTCAAATCTGTGAGTGGTGCTCCTAACTATGAAAAACCCCTAACAAACCTCCTGTAATAGTTGCACAACCCAAAGAAGCTCTGCAACTCTGTCACACTCCTAGGTGTTGTTCAATCCAAAATGGCCCTGATCTTCTCCTGATGTACCTGGATCCCATGTGCATTGATGATGTGGTCCAAGTAAAGTAACTATGTCATCATGAACTCACACTTGGACTCTTTGGCATATAGTGACTGTGCCTCCATGATGCTCAACACCTCATCCAAGTGCCCCATATGCTCTTGCCATGTCTTGTTGTAGACCAAAATGTCATCGAAGAAAACCAAAACTGATTTACTCAACCGCCCCCTGAATATGTGGTTCATGCAAGAATGGAATGTAGCTGGTGCATTGGTTAGCCCGAATGGCCTAACCAGAAACTCGAAATGGCCAAAATGGCACTGAAATGTCGTATTCTCTATGTCTTGTTCTCTGATGCTGATCTAATGATATCCAGAGCGTAGATCAATCTTCAAGAAGAAAACTGCCCTATGCAACTCATCCATCAAATCTTCAATGTGAGGGATAGGATATCAGTTCTTGATGGTTTTCTTATTCAAGGCCCAGTAATCGATGCATATCCTCATGGTACCATCCTTCTTTAGGACTAAGACAACTGAAGAAGCGAATGGACTACTATTAGGTCTGATGTGTCCCATCGCCAACAATTCCTTGATTTCTTTTTCTATCTCATCCTTGAACCTCCTAAGATGACAATAAGGTGGGGTGATCATGGGTTTCCCCCCCCCCTCCAACTCAATGGTGTGCTCAAATCCCCTATCTGACGGTCTCCCTGGTGGAATCAAACCAAAAACCTGTTGATGTCATCCCAACAAGTTCTTGATCTATGTATAATACTGTTGTCGACCCTCGGAATACTTCTGTGTAGTGATTGAGCAGTCTGTGGAAAATTCTACCTCTCCATGCCTGAAGATCCTCTCCATCCTCTTGGCTGAGACTGTCCTGGGTGCTCCTGTCGACATGCCCCTCGTAACAACCCTCTTCCCGTCACTGTCTCTGAACCCCATCTCGAAGGTTTGGTAGTTGGTGGTGATTTTTCCCAAGGTGATCAACCACTGGACTCCCAAAACCACATATGTGTCTGATGGGTCAACCACATAAAATGTATCTCTCACGGTGTAGTTTTCTAACTTGATCTCCAAGTCTAGAACTTTGTCTATACACTCCACTATATGGCCATCTGCTACTGCAACATCAAATCCCTCAAACTCCTCTGTCTGAAGGGCACGTCTCGATACCAATGAAGCGTTGATGAAATTATGGGTGGCCCCATCATCTATCAGGGCAATTTCTCATTGCCCCTGAACAGTCCCTCTAATCCGGAGGGTGTCGTACCTGAGTGTGTCCTAATGATTCCACAAACAAAATCGACTGCTATATGTCTTAAAATGTGCGCCTTGGCTAATTTTGAACTTGGTCAGAGGGGTTTCCTCGGATCTGATCTGAAACTCTGTCTAGAACCCCAACTGTCCTTCCTCAAGAGTTGCGCACTATATGGCTGACTGTTATGCCCTGAAGGATTCCACCGTCAAAATCTGATGACATATGGCTCAATCTATGCGCCCTGTATGGATCTCAACTGGGTCGGAAGGGATTTGCAATAAAAGCTTTGATCTCGTGCAGCTACACAAACCCACTCTCTGACCTTGCACCCTCATTGGCTGAGTTGCGCAACACTGCAAACTGGATACTCTTGAATCACACAATGAAATACCTGGATGGTATCTCTAATAGGCTAGGGTGTGTCTCTCAACACCAAAACAGATCAATGGTGGTGGTTTCCTCCAGAAATCCACAAAACAGTAGAAGGTCGAATATCCTCCTCCTTTGGGAACTCTCTCAACAATAAATCATAACATAGCATAATGAGGAATTAGGCCGAATTCCTCCCTTTATACTCTTCCCAATCTAATTCACCATTGACCTCACTTAAGGTAGGCGTGTTTCCTCCTAAGGTGAGTAATTAATTAATTAAGTCCCCCCCTTAACACCTTTTCGTTCTATTTCTTCGTAGACTTAGGATTAAGTGACATTTCCTATGTTTTTGTCTTAATTCATCGTTTAGCCATCAATTCTCCCTTATTTCTCCTCTCTTTCCTTGTTTATGCCTGACTATAGTCTTCGGGACCAAATAGACTACTAAGTCAGTCCCTGTTGGCCTACTCTTAGGAACGGGACATCACAATCATATCCCCCTATAAAACTTTTCCATGTACATCTCATAGATAGCGATGTATTTTATTATTAAAAGTATTAAAAGTATTACATTCCCTAGGCTCTCTGGCCTTTTCAATTGTTCAGGCACTCCAACCTCTAAACAATAAACAAAATACATTAATCCAGGGACTCAAAACTGAGGTATTACAAGTTATCAACCTTTCTAAAACCTGGAAAATAACACAAGTCAATGGTGGTATAAGAAGTTATGGAAATTAAATGGTCCTATGAAGGG